>DWMZ01000742.1:0-19842 GCA_018249855.1 Eueides tales michaeli
CACATACATTATTCAAGATATACCGTCATACATTATATAGTAGTAAAACATCGTGTAAGAACATCAACTAAGCTATCGTCTTTAAACATACATTAGAATGTTCTTAGCTAATGCAAATTACCTCAGTAACGACTGATATATGCGTGGCATTACTATTTATGGTCGTTGTATTCTTGTTTAAATATTTCCTTAATCTATGAATTATAAATGTTTATTTCTATTTCTATTTCTTCGTTGCATTTTTTTGTAGTTGTCAAAGTAATGTCTTGCATGTTTTACGGTTCTTTTTTGTATTCTTTTAAAGCACCTCAAAAGACATTCATTTTTTTACAATTTTAAGTGTTAATTAAACACTTAGCAAAGAAGAATACTTATTTAGAAAAAAGTAAAAAAAATAAAGTAGAGCAGTAAAGTATTTAAACCAGCGCCTCTTGGAATTCGTCCATATGCAAATTACCTCAGTAACGACTGATATATGCGTGGCATTACTATTTATGGTCGTTGTATTCTTGTTTAAATACTCCTCATTCTATGAATTATAAATGTTTATTTCTATTTCTATTTCTTCGTTGCATTTTTTTGTAGTTGTCAAAGTAATGTCTTGCATGTTTTACGGTTCTTTTTTGTATTCTTTTAAAGCACCTCAAAAAAAGACATTCATTTTTTACAATTTTAAGTATTAATCTACACTTAGTAAAGAAGAATATTTATTTAGAAAAAAATGATAAAAAATAAAGTAGCGGTATTTGAACGAGCGCCTCTTGGAATTCGTCCATATATTTTCTTTTATTTTCAAGGAACCCCATTTCCTTTTCATGTGGATTTTATTAAAAACTGACTTTAAAAAAGTTACTTAAAAAGGCATAAAAGTTATTTTTTTGTCAATAAAATTTTGAGTGTATCTAGCTTTTGAGCCTGTCAAGACGCTGGGGTGCCACTATAAATGTTGTAGATTGTGAGTCCATTCCCATTTGAGGAAATTAAATATTTACATTTCTGCGCTCTGATAGCCAGGCAAAGCGCGGCGCTGGCAAAGCAATATTTCAATAACTAAGCGAAAAGTGAGCAACGGAAGTATCCTAATGGGGTCGGAGTATTTTAACAGTAGGCTACTAAGCTCCTTGTGTCTACTCTGCGATCCGCAGGTTATAGCGTGTTGTTTAAAAAAACGCTCAAAAAGAAATATACATACATACATAATTTGCATATAAAATTTCATTATGAATTTGTAATTGAACCTACAACCGTACCTATGTAGATTGATACTACTCAGTATACTCAGCTTCACGCTGTATCCCGCACATGGCAGGGTAGGTAAAGGGAACTTGGGAACCTAGTGTTAAGTCACTTAGTTCCGTTCTCCACTTTCCGTTAAATATTTAAATAGAAAATATTAAATATTTTATTTTCTCGAGTAGGGATCGAAGCCATAACCACATCAGCAGTCACATGCTTATGCCCCTGCGCCACGACATGCCTCATTTATAACATATAAAAATAATTACAGCTGTTATCGAAACTAGTGTTTGAAACGCCCATTATAAAATAAATTCAAACTACCTACCCTCATATTATGGATAGTAAGCTTCAGTATTCCAATAATTCTCTCATTGTTCCTATCTCAGGCATACTAGCTCTATACGATGGCCATGCAGTATTAACTCGGAATCCCTTTATCTAAGCAAGCAGAGAACCCGCTCGTATGACATTACTGGCATACATTAGTGGAAAACTTTTGTATGGTGACAAAAATTGTGATACTATTATTATTGTGTATGTTATTTTTTTTATCTCGAAGGTGAACTTAAAATACATCATCATCATAATACTATACAGTCCCTTGGAACATAGACAAAATACATATAACAGGTACACATCGTTCTTGCTGCATTTTTAATAGACATAGAGTTATAAAATTTGGGACGAAGTGATAAATTCAATACAAATTAAAAAAAAAAACTGAAAAAAAGAACTGAATTTTATAGTTATCTCATGGAAAAAAAATATTATTAATTAATCTTTTTTGTTGATTTCATTCAAAATCAGTGCACTCGCCCGCAAACTTAACTTTATCAACCTTGTTTCACCGCATGATACACTATTTTCAGTTGACCTTACAGTATCAATAAAGGGAAATCATTTAAATAAAATGGTAGTTATATCTTTATTATAAATATGATAGATCAAATCTATTATAAGCTTACAATTGTAGTTTATATGAGTCAAAAATATATTGTTGGGCAAATCATATTATTCAATTCAAGAATATTAATTACCATGTAGAATTTAGCCCGTGTAGAATTTGATATGAATGCGTGGGATTAAATGCTGTTGGTACTCATTCAGGAAGCTAATTATGTTATATATTTTCTTTAATTGATATTTTGAAAAGAGCCACTGTTGAGTTTCTTGTCTGCTCTTCTCAGCAGACCCGCCTTCCGAGCCGGTGGTAGCTTCCTGTAGGACTGACAGACACTACAGACATTTCTATGTAACTTGACGATTCAAAAGTGCTTGTAATGGCCTAATTGAATAAAGAATATTTTGATTTGATTTGATTTGATTTATATTTTTACTGCATTGCCTTGTAATTATGAAATTGATACAAGACCATGAATGGGTGAATCTTTCTTGCACATAACTATTTTTTTTATATTTTAAAATGCGTATAAAGATTGTGCATAGACCTATAGCAATACATAAACAATAAATGTTACCCGAATTTATCCAAGAGCTAGCTGTTGCCTGCAGCTTTGCCCGTGTAGAATTTGATCTATTCCATTAAAACCACCTAATTTTAACTAATTTCAGCACTTTCGCATATTGATGAAGGGAATGGAGTTTTTTTTAATACTTAAAAAGAAGTATATTATAATATATTATTGGTATGTTATTTATTGCCTATTGCAATTATCGTAGTTTTTGTAGTAAAGTTTTACTAAGATAACATTACTTTCGTTCTAAAATTTAACGCAAATTTGGTTACTGATCATGTATACTCGTATATCAAGCCATGACTTCCGTCTGTTAGTATTCCATTGCTTTTTGAATGGACTTATATAAAATATAAAGATCAGTTTATTCCATAGATACCAAAAGACTTTATCTGACTGTAAAAGTTTGGAAAAGCTTAATTATAAGTATTACATTATAAGTGCATTATTTAAAGATTTAGTTGCTGCCCGCAATTATGTTAACGTGAGCCTTAAAGTAATTTTTAGCATAATTATCCTTTAGTTCGAGAGTTACTTTAGTAATGATTTTTGCCGTGTGATTTCGGCTTAGAATAGGATCACCCTGGTACCTACAGGTGGTGTCGTAAGAGGCGACTAAAGTACGTGTGGGAGAGTCACGTTGTCAGCAATGGCAACACGCATGGGCAGACTCGACCGGATTATTACCACCCCCGGCATTTAAAACCGGCGATAAGTAGTGGCTTCGGCCACTGCGTTTCGCATTGGGTAATGCCGGGCCCCGGTGCCCATCCATCTTAAAGACCGGCAACGCTCCTGTAACTCTTTTGTTGTTACACGGGGCCGTGGGCGGCGGTGATCACTTACCATCACGTGACCCGTACGCTCGTTTGCCGTGTCTTTCCATAAAAAAGAAAATAAACAAATAATTTTTCAATGGCCACTAATATTTTCCAATGTATTCAATTGTAGATATTGATTAGAAATATTGTATAAATTAAAATATTTCTTCGTACACTATCATGGTAGTTTTTCTGTCAGAGCCTAGTATATACAGACCTGAAATATTACTAACTCGCTAAAAAGCAACATAAATTTGTCTGTGGGTAAAACAACCAGTCCTTAAGTCGCTACCAGCGGCTTTAAGCGTTTGTCCTTGTGACTAAATGATTGTCATTGCAAAGTCAGTTGTCACAGGTAACTGAGTACGTTTAAATTGGAATGGAAGAATTTTGACTATAAATGGCATGCGTAGTAAAAACTTGATTTCACCAGCACCACACCCAGTGAGAATTCAAGCTTCAATAATATTTCTTTGCAATACTTTGAAATTAAGCCGGGTTCCGTTGAATAATTTCAGCGGAGTCAAATGTCTCATCAGCATTACCATTCCATCAGGAATATCAAATTTAAGATTTATTTTGTGAAGTAAGTCAGAGAGACCGCTTGCCATTAATAAATTGAGAAATTCAACTGGGTTATTCGTGATGTATGAAAATGACGGCACACTCCACTTCACTTCCCCTACCTTATCAAAGGAATTATATAATTCATCTCCAAGAAAAACTGCAAAATGTTTACCACGTTCGTGTTCTATTAGTTATTTTAAGCCCCCATAGATTATTAAGTCGTAAATAGATTCAATGGACAGACACGACTTTTTTACTGTTTTATTATAATATAAATAAATAGATTACGAAATTTGGTTAAGTTTTAATAAGTTGAATTTCATATACACTGGGTTTAAAAAATAATCTCTACTGAGCCCAACAGGTTGACTTAATTGCAATATGACGACCAGTATCTCGACCGATTTCCTACAAAACGCGAAGAGCATCGCCCAGCCATGTGTGAGTCTATTTGAACGCGCTAAATTACATACAAATAATCTTTACGTGTTACTGAGTTTTTATATTGGTAATTTATTAGGAATATATTTTAAATTTTATATTCATAAGTATATTATAGTAATATATGTGGATACAAATAATATTTGTTAAACTGTATAGCCGAAAGTTGTGGGTTAGGTTATAAAGGCAATCAAATTATATAAAAGTACTTGCTCTTTTCAACTTATTTGTTCCTCTATGCTATATTCCACGCGCGATGTCTTGAAAATTGCTTGGAAAGCGGGGAACATCATTTCACTAAAAATATGTCCAAAATGTCATAAAAACATTCTTTCTAGGATTTCAAACCAAGCGCGTTAATTCAATTTCATTTGCATTGCATGCTATCTAATTAGTACCATATTTTATGGAAAAATACACTTCTTACGATTAACAAAAAAAATCATTTTAATTTTATTGTATTATAAAATTATTTCTAATAAATAAAAAGATTTACAAGCAACTTGGTTTGCAATAAAAATTTAATGAACTCTTAATAAATTTGAAAGCGTTATTTAAATGAAAAGTACGTGATTATGTTTACCTATAAGGTTTAAGTGTCTATTTTATATTATCAACATTGCAAAGTAGAAATCTTTATCAAATTTCAGGGCATTAGTCACTCAAAAGAAGCGTATTAAAGATTTACTTATCTTAAGATATTCTTTGTGATTAGCAACTAGAATTTAGATTAGAGCTTTTAGTCGACTGCATTGCCATATACATTGTCCTACTGCTTCGTCTCTTGTACTTTAAATTTAAGACAGTACTTGGACTCATTTTCGCACTATGGGATACGGTCTGGTTCTAAATGATAGTCTTGGGTTCAATTTTTATTTTCTGGCTCAGTGGGAAAAAGGGCGGCGTTGAAATTCTCTCCGATTACTATCATTAAACGTGTAACTGTGTCGTTAACTGAAAGATGATTTAATATTAGGATAATATTAGTTTTTGACTCTTTTCTTCCCGTGGGAACAATGCGCAAATAAATAGAATAACTAACACTTGAGGGGCCACAACTTGTCCGTCGTACTATAACGCTTGCATTTTCAATTTTATCATTGAAATATGGACACTTTCTTCAATATTCAGGCAATTGGTACGTTGTAAAACTTAAATGACTAGAGAATTTATGTGAAAATAAATAAGTATATTTTTTAAGCTAACTTCAGTTTTCTGTAGACTCCAAATTGATATATTAAAGATACTGGCAGACAACGCAAAGTCTAATCAACTGGACCTGAAAATTAAAATTTAGCATCTAAGTAGATTAGGAAGTGTAGGGGAGCGCTGGAAGTGAAGGAACGCGAAGAATAGGCTTTTCATTTTATAAATTAAAAAATATGATGATAAAGGACCTCGTTTTAATAAGTTTAAAAATTCTCATATGAGGTTTCTAATATAAATCTAACATTTTGCACATTGTTGAAACATCAATACAATATATTTGTACCTGATTAATTAAAATTACAAAATACATGGAGTTCGTCGTGGCGCAGGAGCACAAGTAGCACCAAGAAGCCACTAAACTTGCAATGCCTCAAGAATTCGGCAAAAGTGGGGAACGCCAAGGTCCTAATGGGAACGGAATGTTTTAACACTGGGTTCCCAAATTCCTTTGCGGTAAAAGGATAATACGGATACGTTATAACAAAACGGGTACGTTACAATAAGCAGATTATAGTATTAAGCCTTGTCATCTAAGCACGATTCCTCGAAATCGAGATTACCTATACCTACTTTACAACCTCAAAGAAATATACTTGTAACTTTCTCAGAATATCCAGAAATAAACCATTAGAAGACTTACTAAAATAAATATATAAAATAAAGCCATTTAAACCGTCTCGCATATAGATGGCCGTATAACTCGAAAAAAATCGCCAGCCCGCGTTCCCTAACCTAATTCAGCGTGTTTACGGCTGTTAAAATGGCTACGTAATCTAATTGTGCTGTTTTGCTTACTTCTAGCATGCCGTTCTTAATTCATATGGTTCAGCTTCACGCTGTATCCCGCACATGGCAGGGTAGAAATTCGTCTGGTTAATATTTATTAATATAATTAATAAAAATAATAATAAGGAAATCAGAGAGGCAACTTAAAATTATTAAGTAAGTAATTTTAAGATTTTTTAAAATTGTGACAGGTTTTAAAAAAAAATTGTCAAGTGCAAGATTGATTCGCCCTCCGAGGGTTTCGTAGCAATTTCAAGATTATGATATAGTTAGCGCGCGGATGCAATCTTTATGTATCAAATCAGTTGTAAGTTCACAATTCAACGTAGTAACGTCTTACTTTATGCCAAATTTAGATCCATCAAAGTACTTCAGAGCGGCGAGTATCTATGCATAAATGTTAGTATTGTTTGGTTGTATAGATTTCAGAGCTTCATTTTTCCCTGTGCTCCAAGGCAACGTGGGACTTAAAATTTAATATCAATTTATTATTTTGATACACTATGCCATATCAAGATAAATGATCTTTACAGAGACATAAAATGATTCTATAAAAAATCCTTTGAACCCTAAAAATAAATCTGAATTTTCCTATTACTAATATCTTTAAAACAGACGTCAACTTATTGATTTACATAAGCCAAACTCGGTGGCGAAATCTAAGTATTAATTTTTTCTTTTATATTTTTCTTAAATTAACTTCACAAGCGTCTCCTTGGAACGTTGAAAATTCTTCTTATAGTATATTATTTCCTTCGTAAATTTTAATATGGTAATATGATACGTGATTTAAAATATATATTATCTAACTTAGTTTTATTAAAGTCACGGCTAAATTGAAACTTACCGTAAATTGAAACTTGTACGGTGGTATATTTACATTATTAGGAAGTAGATCAAACATTAGATTAATAAAAAAATCAGGAAAGTTGAAAAGGAATTTCTTTTTTATTTACAGCTTCACGTTGTATCCGAACTGCAATGTTAATTAAAAGTGAGAACTGCAATGAGAAAATGGAAACTTAGTGTTAAGACACTCCGTTCACATTACGACACTTCTTTTCCCAACTAACCGCCTCATGAGGCAGGCGTTGCATGCTAAGTGACAGAATAAATGAAATTATAAATTGTTTCAATTTCCTCGAATGGTTATCGAACTCACAACCTGCAGCCTCCCTGCGCCCTAACAGTCACCTTTAATTACTCGTATTTCTAACACTTAAAAATCAAATGTTTACCAAATGTAACAAAAGATACAATTTTTTAACTGCTATGCTTAATATACGCATAGGTTATGGGAATCATAGATTAGCTTCCAGGTCCTCTATGTTGAATGAAACATAGTATGAAAATCTAGTTTAAATATATTGCATTTTCAGATATTGCACTTTTACACAAAAATCAAATTATTATATAACATATTGACTAAAAGAACCCAACGCCACCTTCCTATAGTGGATACAGACCTATCACTATGGTATAGAATCAGTTTCACTTTGCCTATATAGCCTGTGTGTAAAGTAAGCTATATTTATTCAAGTAACTTTAATAACTCTTACAAACTATAAACTAAAGGTCTATCCTTTCCTTAAAGCTAAGATAACTTGAAGGATAAACTAGAACAGCTATAAAAGCTCACTTAATCAAGAAGCCATCGACTTTGAAATTTCTCAGTATAGTTATATATTTTAATTTAAATATTAGATGAAATTGAAAATTATAATTTAACATAATTTAACGTTATGAAAAATAAGTACCCAGTGACGTCTGTTGTGGCGCATTAATAAAGTAAGGCAGAAGAGTCTGGGAATCAGATTTTCATAAAACATATCTAAGATTTAATGAATGGCTTATTCATTTTGAACTTACAGTGCCCCAAACATACACATTTTTTTTCGTTGGGGGTTAAATACACTCAACTAACAATATCATACAAGACGAAAGGAAGGTAAACTACAATGAAACTTTCTTATATATTAAAACTTTTGTTACCAAAAGATTTATTAAAAGTATATTCCACGAGTTAAACTAAATGAGACATTTTGAATGAAAATCGTCTAACTTGCACCTTCGCTGAATGTAAATGTACTTATAATGGGGAAAAATCCTTTAGACCCGCTCTCTAACCTAATACAAAGTTGACGGCTGTTAAAATGAGGTTGGTAATTCGATTTGTGAAGTTCTTTTTTGGATTTAAAAGAAAGTAATAAACAATTTGTATAAAAAAAATGAATTTTTTTAGCTTACTATATAGCATAGTGATCACAGCCCTTTGGCGGTGAAGGTTCTAATCTCGCTACAGTGATACTTTTTACCGTTTTCGGAAAGAATTTATTAATATAAGTTAAATAACAAGCACAGATATTTTCGTTATATTTATATTTTGAGTGATTTCTGTTTAGACTAGTGTGACGTACGCATTTCATTTAGTTCAGCTTTAGGCATTCTAACGATTATTTTATGCATTTTGTTAAGTTATTACATAACATTTATATTATTCCTACATTACATAACATTTGTATCAGGATCACAATCCATAGTGTTCAAAATGTTTTTGAAAATTTGCCAAATGTAGTAGAGTTCGAACGCTTGAATTATTCTTTAAATCCAAGAAGAGAAGAAGTAAAACAAACTTTTTAACTACTTTTAAAGTATTAATCCATACTTAGGGAAAAAAATACTCGATATTAAATATATAATTTTGAGTTCAAGAAGGTGACCCTGATTCGGCGAATTTTATTTTTAAAAAATCGTCCAGATCCGGACTGTCTCAAAGATGCGTGAGTTTGCCGTTTCATTTTTTATTTTATAAGTTTCCTAATCTAAGTATACTTACTTTTCATAAGGAATAACATTTTTAAATGTTTAAAAGTCATTTTTTTTCTGATATCCGTACTAGAACAGAAGGAAAGTGTACTGCTTAACACCAGGTTTCCAGGATGTACGCTATTTGCTTCGTGGCATTCAGTGTGAATATTTTCTTATGGTCACTTTTATTTCCTAATCAACTTACTTGCTAAATTTTAACGTAAATTCTGTAGAATTTCAGTCAGAAACGGAAGCGTTTTACTTGTTTTATTATTGTTTTCGTTATAAGTAAGTAAATAAAGACAATTTGTTACCATAGGGCTTCATGGCGCTGAGTGCCATAACCCTTAGATGTTTGACTAAGCACGTAATTGATCCAGGCTCAAAAACATTACATTTCTGATTTACACTTTATCCTCGCGACTAGTATCTTCGAAGAAATATTTATCTATTCGCAACATGTTTTTCAGTACAATCAAATATTATATGATAAAAAATTGTTAATACTGTCACTTTGTTTGATTGTTAGCGCTGATATCAGTAAACACTGGATCGAATTTAAAAATCTCTTCTTATGTTAGGTAATCCGTTTACGGAGGAAGGATATAGATTGCCTTATGTTCTCACTCACTCAGCTTCATGCTGTAACCCGCACATGGCAGGGTAGGCAGAGGGAAATTGGGAATGTAGTGTTAAGACACTCTATTACACTTCCGTTCTCCACTTTCCACCGGATTTGAGGCATTGCGTGTTAAGTGGCGGAACTCAACGCCTTTTGGTTTTGCCTTATTACCAGAGCAAAGAAATAAATACATTAAATATTTAAATTGTTATGTTAATCGTTGTACCTGAGGATACAGTACATGTGTCATGTCATACACAGAACTCAATTATTTCTATTTAACCAATGGGGCAAAGTCGCAGGTAAAAGCTATTCCTACTGCCCTATTAATATTATAAGAATTAAATTTTGTGAAAATAGATGTTTGTTTTACTGTCACACAAAAAGCACTAAATGAATTTAAATACACAGATAACTTAACAGTAATATAGCTTATACCATAGAATACATACGATAGACTACATTTTTTGTAAGGATTACAGTAAATTGAATATACTTGATTACAGTAAATTGAAGCGGGCGAAGCCGCGGGCCGGCTCGACTGTGTAAAGTTAAAACAAAAAAGTGAATATTTACTTATTACATATATAATAAAATCCTATATTATAGATCCTACAAACAAAAAACGCTGCTTGAAAACAGTATGTCAATATTTTGCTTGTGACATTGTAAACGTCGAAAAGTGTTTACACTCATATATGTTAATATCTTTATTTACCTTACGAAAATTATAGCATAAGTAATATTACTTTTGTGGTAATCATAGTAGTAAATTATTTAAGATTCAACTAGGCAACTTATATAAATTAATATAATATAATACAATACGACACTATTAAGTAATATCATAGGAGCCTGCCATTCCTATGTTTAAATATAAGTTTAGTTCTTAATAAAAAGACCATTATGTCGTATCGCGATAACTGTGGGCTCAAGTCTTTTTCAGGAGAATCCATATTTTTTTTATTTTCTTCCTATGGTAAGAAGGCAAAACATTGCATTGAAGATTTATGCAATCAAAAAAAATTGGACACTTATCGGAGTGTACTTTTATTTACCAGAGCAAATAAATAAAACATCTTAAATATCCTCTATAGCCTTTTTTATTCGATAATATATAATTAAAGCTTACATGAAATCTGTCTTCTGTTTACAATGTACACCTTTAGCTACAATTCGATAAGTATTTAACATATCAGTCGGCTTTCAAGCAAATTAATTGCAGCATAGTGTGTATGTGAAACCATAATAGCTTCTCCGAATAAACACTGATAAATCCATTTGAGGTTACTACATTTTCACTAGTATTAATATTTCTGTGAAAATGTAGAGGGTTTACTATAAAAAGTTTTGTTCTCGCCCATGACAGGAAAGTAAGTAGGAAAGGAAAGCAGGAAAATAAGTAAGTGGCGGAAATTAACGCTGCGCTTTACCCTGTTACTAAAGCAAAGAAATGAAAATATTTCATTTCCTCAAGTGGGGATCAAGCCCACAGCTTGTCGTGTTTACTGTCTCACGCTTGTAAACCTGTACTTTTGCTTTATTTAATAGTCCTATAAGCAACTTACATATTAACTTAATAATAAATTTTGTACGCTCGGGTTAACAAATTATTTTCATTTCCCCGCTGTGGTGACAAAACAAAGCGTGGCGTCGACAAAAAAATACTAGAAACAGTTCGTAGATTAAAGATTATAAATAAAAATATATAATGAAATATTATTTGACATTATATTTATTTTAAAGAAGAAAACACAAACGGTAAGAATCTGAGTCTTACAAAAATTCCAATAAAGTCTGTCACAACATATGCAGTAGTTACTTAGTTAGGTACTAAATTTAAACCTTCAAGAACTATTGAAATTCTTAATACACTACGCGTTGTTTGAAGCTACGTACAGTTGTGTCATTTCGAAAATGGAAAGGATTGTAACAATACATTTTGTTCAATACTATCGTAATGAAAATAACAGATTATTTTTCAGCTTCACGCACCGCACATGGCAGGTTAGAGGTTAGAGGGATCTTGGGAGCCTCGGTCCATTTTCCAATTTCTGCCAAAATGAAGACGCTGCGTGTTGAATAACATAACTTAACGCCGCGCTTTGTCTTATTATGAAATCGAAGTAACGAAAATATTAAATATTTCATTTTCTCGAGTGTGGTTCAAACTCATAACCCCTGTCCCTGCGCCACGATAGGCCTCCTATAACCAACTATAATCACAGATGTTTTTTAAGTTATACTAATAGAAATAACTGGCGTTACTTAGGTTTTTCTTTATTATTTATTATTTATTTTGTCAAATTCGGTGGAAGATATGAACCGGACCGAAATATCTTAACACCGGTTTCTCAAGTTACCTCTGCCTACCCTGCCATGTACGAAATATTTTCTTTTCAGCTTCACGTCACTTCACGTTTTAAATAAATAGTAAACGGAAGAAAAGGAACTAAAAAAGTCTATAATATTTTTATTACTATATACAATTATTAATAAAAGAAATTACGAAATTCTTGATATCATAAATATGAAAGTATTCATCTACTTCAATCCGCAATAACTTACAATTGAATATTTTTGTAATAATTTAAAAATCCTGGTAAAGGTAACAACAAAAATGTTCATTTATTGAAATTGAGAAACCATAAAAATAATAAATACTTCGCCAAATTGGAAAAGAGTCACATTCAAATCACGCTACATTCTAAATTTTGATACCGTTTCTGAAAAATATTTTTTTTTTTATAAAAATATAATTCTCAAATCTGTCTCACCACATTTTAAACATCCACATGATAATTATATTTGTAAACAATTTCCAAATACCAATCCCCAAACTCGGCCTTTGCTGAAAAAGCTCTATGTAAAGGACTTTAATTGATAATACGTAATGTGCGTGCGTTTACACGTTACACGTTAACGTAAATCAAGATAGAAGGGAATGACAGGCGCGGCTTAGTAATCACTGCGACAGTTTATTTGTAACGTCACGTCTACGATACGAGTGGAGTACGGTCAACGAGTCGTGGCCACTGCCACGTTAACTGACCGCACAGAATTTACTTGTTTTTGAATATTTTCTTCCCGTGGGAACAATGCATAAAAGTTTCAAATACCTAACGTTAAGGGAGCCACAACTTATTAATCGTACTATAACGAGTGAATTTCCAATTTTGTCGATGATATTTGGACACTTTTATCAATATTCAAGCAATTACTACGTTGTGGAATTTGAATGACTAGACGTCATTATTATTCTATGCAGAAATATTCTGTATCTTTAAACTAACTTGAGTTTTCGGTAGATATTAAATTGATATATCAAAGCTAATGGCAGATAACGTAAAGTCTAAGCAAGTGGACTTTTAAAATTGAAATTTAGCATCTACGAGAAAATAGATTAGGAAGTGTTAGGAAGGCAGAGCGCCCAAAGTGAAGGAACGTAAAGAATGGGTTTTACATTTTCGTCTGAAAATATATGGAAATAACAATCAATATAGCTCGCTTTTCAGTTATTTTGACCCAAAGTATAAATAAATTATAAATTAAAACAAACTATAAATTAAAAAAATATGATGATAAAGGACCTTGTTTTAAGAAGTTTGAAAATTCTCATACAATGTTTCTAATATATATTTAACATTTTGCACATTGTTGAAACATCAATACAATATATTTGTATCTGATTAATTAAAATTACAAAATACATGGAGTTCATCGTGGCGCAGGAGAACAAGCAGCATCAATCAGCAATATTAACGTCTTACTTTATGACAAATTTCGTTGCTGCAGGTCCAACGAAGTACCTCAGAGCGGCGAGTACCTATGCATAAATGTTAGTATAGTTTGGTTGTATAGATTTCAGAGCTTCATTTCTCCCTGCGCTCCAAGGTACCGCAGGACTTAAAATATTTGATATCAATTTATTATTTTAATACACTATGCAATCTCAAGATAAATGATCTTAACAGAGGGACACAATTATTCTATAAAAAAACTCTTTGAACCTTAAAAATAATATAGATAGCCCCAAATCTCATTTTTCCTATTACTAATATCATTAAAACAGACGTCAACTTATTGATTAACATTAGTCAAACTCGGTGGCGAAATATAAGTATTAAATTTTTTCTGTTATGTTTTTCTTAAATTAGCTTCACAAGCGTCTCCTTGGAATGTTGAAAAATCTTCTTCAATATAGGTTATATTTTTTTTATCTTAATTCTTGAAACAGTAATATGATATGTAATTTAAAATATATATTATTTACCTAACAATAACACGTAATCAAGAAGCCATCGTCTTTGAAATGTCTCGGTATAGTTATATGTTTTATTTTAAATATTGGAAGAAATTGAAAATTATAATTTTACAGAATTTTATGTTATGAAAAATAAGTACCTAGTGACGTTTGTTGTGGCGCATTAATAAAGTAAATCAGAAGAGTCTGGGAATCCGATTTTCATAAAACATATATAAGATTTAATGAATGGCTTATTCATTTAGAACTTACAATGCCCCAAACATACACATTTTTTTTTGTTGGGGTTAAATACACTCAACTAACAATACCATACAAGACGAAAGGAAGTAAACTATAATAAAACTTTCTTAGATATTAAAACTTTTATAACCAAAAGATTTATTAAAAGTATATTTCACGAGTTCCATTAAAACCATTTTTTCTAGATAAATTAATAAATATTTATTTCTAAATTGTATTGTAACAGTCTGGTTAACTAACGAGTACAGATTCATATATTTAAGTTAAATTTATGTGATTTTTTGTTTAGACTAATATAACAAATAAGATCTATTTAGAATAGTATGACGCAAGCATTTTATTGAATACAGCTTCAGTTCTTCTATTAATTATTTTATGTTAACATAATGCATGCATTTTGCTCTGTTGTTTAGATTCTTTTTACATTGCATAACATTTGTAACAGGATCACACTCCATAGTGCTTAAAATGATTTTGAAAATTTGGCTATTGTAGTAGAGTTTGAATGCTAAAATTATTTTTTTGAAATTTCATGAAGCAGAGAAGAAATAAAGTAAGCATTTTCGCTACTTTTAAAGTGTTAATCTACACTTAAAAAAGAAAAATATTTATTTGGAAAATTTATATGATTTTTCAGTCGCTACGTTAAACTTTTCATACGATTCCTAAATAAGTATTAAAGCAGCATGTTAGGAGATAAAAATATAACCTATATTGAATGCAAAATTTTAAGTTCAAGAAGGTGACCCTGATTCGACGAAGTTTATTTTTAGAAAATTGTCCAGATACAGAGATTCTCTAATATGAGTCAGTTTCCAGTTCCATTTTTATTTTATAACTTTTCTAAAATGTTGAACCATTTTTAAAATGTTAAAGAGGTTTTAAAGTCATTTTCTAGTTTCTACTAATAAAATTTCCATACTCAGTTGAGTATGGAAATTATGTACTATCTAGGTATTCTAGGTACTAGATACTCTCTACTCATAGTTTCTCTGTTTCTATAAAAATACTGTATAAAGTATCAATTTGAAAACTAAACGGCCCATATTAAGAGGCTACAGTAAAAGGAGAATGATTCGTTTAAATTTGATAAGTTTTTATATTTGTTCCAAAGTAGTAATTTCATTATTATTATAGAGCTTAAAGAAACTTTGTATGGAATGTTTTTATTCTTGTTTTTGTTTTGGCTTATTGAAAGCTCTTCTCGGTGATAATTTTGTAAATATCACACGGCTAGTTCAATGTTTCCAGTATTTATTTGGGACAGGAAAAATATAGTAGGTACTGCAAATATAAGTTTGTGACGCTTTGTAGGAAACACCTATTAAATTTGACTTAACATAATTTTTCCTTTTTGTAATGTAAATGTAAATTTTCTAACAAAACTTTTTAAAGAGTTTGCAGAAATGCAGTTATCTCTTGGTTGCGTTAACTTAGAAACGCATTTTTTTCTGTGCTCCAAGGAACCGTCGACTTAAATATAATTTCAGCTGGATATATCCAAGTAACAAAATATTCCCATTAGTATTCCGTTTTAACCTTCTAAGGTACGGAACCCTAAAAAATCAATCTTATATACATAACACATTAGAATAATAATTTCATTGCTTTAGTCATTCTTATTTTTTCACGTAAAAGTTATTATAGTGAATTCTTCTTCTTATCGTTTTATAAATTATTCCATATAAGATTAAGAACATTTGTTTGTCTTTGTATGCTTACTACGAAATTTTAGTTAGAGAATAAAATATGTTCTCATAACGTACGTATTAACATTAAGTTTCCAAGTTTCCTCTACCTATTCTAGGTAGAGGAAACTTGGAAACTTAATGTTAAGACTCCAGTTCACGCCTTCTGTAAAATTTGAGACAATGCGTGTTAAGTGGCGGAACTGAACGTCACACTTCGCCTTGTTACTAGAGCGAATAAATGAAATATTAAATATTTCATTTGAATATATTAAAAAATTCACTTCCTCGATGGGGTCCAAATCTACAACCTTTAAATTTTTTTCCCCACAATTAAGAATTAAACACACTCTCACTATTTCTAGACAGTATTTTAACAACAATCACTAACTTTAACAACCAAGAAACAAAACTAGGGCATGTAAATGAAAAATTAAAAGCAATAACGTTCCTCTGACAGTTATATTAAATGAAATGGTGAGTTGAATATTCTGAAGCGACACACATCAGTTGCTTTTCTGAAAGGAATATTTAACGGACGTAATGTTTTACAAACTTGGAATACGAAAACTTCTTTTTTCTTTTAAATTTGGATTTCACTACTTAACACATAGTACCTAGAGAAGCTTAATGAGAATGGAGTGTCTCAATACTAGATTCTTAGGTTCCCTCTGTGTCTTCCTATGTGCGTGATATAGTGTGAAGGTAAAAAGAAACCTTTATAAAATAGTATGTTCTAAAAATCAACTTATACAATTAAACATTTTTGCGTTATGAAATACCACAGAAACGTTAACAAACTTTAACGTTCAGAAATATTAAGGTTTGATAATAACATTCTTTAGTAAATTTCAAAGATGGGTAAATTCGCATATATTTTATCACTCTATTAGCGAACGTAGCGCTTAGTGGAGAACGGAACGGAGTGTCTCAATAGTAGATTTCCTCTGCATATTCTGCCATATGCGAGATACAGCGTTAAGCTGAATATATTCAATCCATTCTTTTTTCTTTCTAAAGGAAAAATAAAATTGAATCTGCACCTTTCGACTCCAATATAGATATGTTCAAGTTTGTACATTTATTATAATAATAAGTAAAATTATTATTTAAATTGTTATTTTTGCTATAGCTAGTATGAAATGCGCCTTAACGCGAAGTTTTGATGTTTCCATCCACGTACCAAGGAAGTTTAAATGGATTGTCTTACCACGACAGCATTTACATCTGTTTTGTTTAATTTATGTCGAATCCTATTTGATGCTTGCCAGTCGATTAGTTATTAGGTAGGAAATAACAGCTTTAATGCTAAATAATTAGTAATAATTAATTATAACACACATCTATGTATGGAGAAAAATTGGATATTCTCACCGAGGATTGAGAAATGTAGGACATTTCTTACATACACATATACAAATTTTGGCCTACGTAGATAAAATGTTAAAGTCGGCAGAAATTTGGAGACGGAGTGTCTTAACACTAGGTTACCAAGTACCCTCTATATAATCTGTCATGTGCATATAGCGTAAAACTGAGTTACTGAATGTGTCATTTGTAATTTCTGGTAGAAGAAAGAAAATCAAACAAGTTAAGAGAGGGGAAGCAAGGTCTTGCTTTCCGGAAATAAAACAGTTGCATAAAACACTTCAGTGGACGAGGCGAAAGCGGTATAGGAAACCGGGTAGTCAGAGAGAACGGGGTAGGCAGACAGAACGTAGCGCCAAAAGCTAGGCGTTACGTTCTCTCTGCCTACCCCGCTAGGGATGCAGCGTGCTAAGATAAGAACTCGTTATCACTAAAATATTTTTTTCTGCTGTATCCCGCACGTACCAGAGAATTCTAATTCCCAATAACATAATTCCTTTCCGGACGGAGCTCAACGCTGCATAATCATCTATATTATTACCTTATCAATTTCATTTTAAAGTCTCCTATATTTATATTATATTACCGGCTCTCTACTCTATTTCATAAGCCCAAACGATTATTAATTGTAAACAGTATACACAAAATATTCATTTTAATTAGCAGTATTCAACAAAGTTTGAGACCGTCGTGGCGTAGGAGCACAAACGTACAACTGTAAGCCTGACTGGTTGTAGATTTTATTCCCATTCGAGGATATGAAAATATTTATTTAATATTTTTGTCTACTTGCTTCAGGTAATGAAGCGAAGCGAAGCGGTGTTCTCAATGGGAATTCTGTGTTAGGTGAGGGACGGAAGTGTCTAATGGGAACGCAATGAGTCACTAGGTTCCCAGATTCCCTATGCCTATTCTACTATGTACGGGATACAGCTTGAAGCTAACAATACGTGATAAACTCATAATGTTTGAAATCGGTTATTACATAAACTTCAAAAAGAAGTGGGCCCTAAGATGATCCCAATGCACAAACAATTTCTTCAGCTTAATGAAATTAATGAAATTACTATATACTACAGAAATTATAGATTTTCTAATACGTAACTATTACAATTATAGCACAAGACGTTAAATACTATATCACGTCAAATACAGCAAATGGGCGGTGTCGTGAAAATTAATGCAGACGTAGCGGCCTATTTCCCTGACATGTAAGCTTTCTACCGTTTCTGACGGCTAGGTCATACATGGTCCGACTGTACTACGACTTACTATGACGTTAAGTTATATTAACTGTATTTATTCCTTGAGATTTCTGATCTTAAATGTGATGGTTTTGTGATTAATTCCTAACCGAATTAATTAATTAATTTAATTTTCTCGCTCTGGTAACAAGGCAGAACGTGGCATCAACTTTAACTAAACCACACGCGATGTCGAAAAAATTGAGACGGAGTGTTATAATACTAGGTTTCTAATGTGTAATCTGTAGCTATGGCTGAATAGAGTGTGAAGATAGCAATATACCTGAAATTGTTACATATTTCACGCACATATTATGCTCTTCGAAAAACATAAATGTGAAAATGGTATGCCAAGTTAAATATTAAAATTTTGCTTGTCTGATGGCTTCACCGCAAAAAGAATGGAGATCTAAGTGCCAAGTGCTGAACGAAATCCAAAAATGTAGGAACAGAACATCTTTATAAACATGTATAAAAGTCTATTTCTTTGTTTTATTGAGTAGGTAAGAATTGACGTCACCAGTTTTTATCAGAAATAAAAAAAATATTTAATTAAGTTGAATAACTTTATAAAATGATTGGTGTATTGTAGGGAATCTTGTGTCTAGATATGTAGTTATGATACAACGTTTCCATACCAAAAATAATTTCGTTACCAGTTTATTCTGAGAATCACATTTTCTATGATTTCCCAAAGTGTAGTTGCGATATAATTTATTTTTATAATTATCAAAAGTATCTAACTGTAATCGTTACGATTTCAAACGAGTAGTTCCTGAGATTAGCGCGTTGAGTCAAAAAGTCTTCTATAGTTTTTATTAAATATAAATATAATTTTCAAAAAAGTCTAAAATTTTGATTTATGAAGGAAATCCTTTTTCTTAAAGTAGTAAGAGAGGGAGGGGGAGACCTCGGTTGACCGTCGAAAACACAATATCTGCGATACTGGAGGAAGGTCACGTAAAAAGCATGACGAACTCCCGACGGGCATGTATGAAGAGGTTAATGACAGTGGACGAGGCGAAAGAGGTATGCCGGGGTTGGGCTATAGCGTGAAGATATGTAAA
>DWMZ01000743.1:0-19819 GCA_018249855.1 Eueides tales michaeli
ATTCAGTTACATGTATTCCTATGGTCTTACAATGCATCCTTCTTATTGAATATTCTTTGTTAATTTTATATATTTGACAAGTAATACTATTGTAAAATACATTTAGACTAGAACTTATCCTGACAGACAGGTTTTGTGTAGGCAAGATTTCTTTTAAACATTACCTTTATCTATAAAAAGTTCAGAGATGGACCGAAATAACAACGTAGAAATTCCTTGCGAAACTCTATTTCAAAAAGAAATATTTCGTTTTTATAATTCAAAAAAATATTAGTTATATCTATAGTTATATTGTCGATCGTTGTTATTTTATTGCTTTCGTTTGTTATTTTATTAAAATATTTACTAAAATAACAATCATCAGCCAATAGATTAACTGCGTGTCGTTAAAAAGATATATATGTAGTATTAGCTTTACTAAAGATTACTATAGGAAAATAGGAACGAAGGTATACTATAAATATTTCCCCATGTCTACTTCATTTTGTTAGAAAGGTAACAAACTATTAAATTTAAAAACGTATAAAAATATGAACGAAGCAAATCCTGCTTCGTTTATATGTTTATGCGTTTTTAAATTTAGTATTTTTCTTTCCTAATTGTGGAATAACACTTTAAAAATAGTAAAAATAAGGTAACAAACTGTTATAAAACATTAATAAAGAAATTATATATTATGTTCAAAACACATTAAATCTAATAAGCACACCGTCCTTTCCGCCTAACTACTAAAGAGAGACCTTTATTTGCGTAAGCGAAAAGCTCATAGAGTTTGTGAGAAAATTCGTGGGTAAGTTGCAATGAGTAGGTAAAATAACGAGTTGTGGTAGCTTTTACAAAAGTACAAATTGTGAAATGGAAATTTCATAGAAATATTTAATGCAAATGGCATTAAATATTTCTATGAAATTTCCATAAAACTTAGCAAAAGAATTTATAGTAAAAACATTAATCGTTTTAATGATGATTAGGGTGAAACTGAGATAGTTAGAGACGTCATTGATCTGAGTACTTTATTAATTGTAACTTTATTAATTGTAACTTGCGAGTAAAAACTTTCTCCTGTAGCCGAATTTCATGTACGCAAAATATCCCTTAGGTTTGTTACGCGGCGAAATAAGTTGACAAACCTTAATTTGCAGGAGTATGTTAGTAGATGATCATTATTCGACATGTTCACAAAAATAGGCTTACTTTTTTAGTAAGCGCGTTATTCATTAAGAATCCATGTGTTTTGATTAGTTTATCGAAAATCGCGATACCAAGTTTTATGCAGAAAATCAACTGATTATATCATTGCAAGTGACGATGATATCTTCAAATTTAATTATTAATTATAATGTTCTTCATTATAACCAAAATTAATTTCTTCCATTTATTGAAAGCATATTACAACATGGTAAGGATAATTTAATATTAATTAAATTGAAAACCTTGCGCGGAAATTTTGCCTGTTGATTAATGCAATGTTATTCCAAAAATATACTGACGACCTTTCATTGTTATATCCATAAGCTCTTATAGTCAGTTCAGTATTTATAATTAAGGCACTTAAATACGCTGATATTTTGGCCTCGATGTTTATTAGTGGTCAAAATATTATGATGACTACAGCCTTAATTAAATATAGTTTTATAATAATTTAATATTTTAATATTTTAATATTTAATATTTTTAATATATATTATAAATGTGAAAGTTTGTACGGATGTGTGTATGTTTGTTACTCTTTCACGTAAAAACTACAGAACGAATTTTCTTGAAACTTTGCAGTAATATAGCTTCGATATCAGAATGACATAATAAGTTAAAATTTATAAGGATTTTAACCGACATAAAAAAGGAGGTTCTTTTATGTATGTTCCCCGATTACTCAAAGATGGGTGGACCAATTTTCAAAATTCTTTTTTTGTTCGAGAGGATATATTTCACAATTGGTCCCATGGTAAGGAGATTAAGATCTGATGATGGAATACTGCAGAAATCGAGGACAAACCTCAAATTTGAAAGGCGCAGATGCGGTTTTTTCGTATAATAACTCAATTGGGAGATCTGTATCTGACTATCATCTCATTTTATTAACCGACTTCAAAAAACGAGGAGGTTCTTAATACGTATGTTCCTCAGATTACTCGAAGATGGGAAAACCGATTTTAAAAAAAACTTTTTTTATCGTTAGAGTTACACAAAGATAATTACTGTAGGATTATTTAGAGAACGCGGACGAAGTCGCGGGTATCAGCTAGTTTAATATATTTTAAATTCGGAAGATTTGCTGATATTATATATTTCGAATAAAAATGATCTTATGAACTGATAGTAATAAACTATAAACGGAATTTGATATTTCCTTGTTGAGTCATCGTAGGAACACTTATTTCCGCAACGTAGCAAATTCCAGCCACTTCACCTTCGTGGGATCGTTACAGGTCGTTATTTGTTACGGGTGCCTTTTAGGTTTAAATTGTTGGATTTTTCACAGACACGGAAGCAATCTGGTATACGTGTGTACAACTTTTATTTTACTATAGCTAAATTTTAATCACAATTGTTTCTTATTTATTATTGATAAGATTAATTGTAATAGATATCAGACCAAGTTCCAATGTAATGACTTTTTAATGATGATCTTTTTAAACATTTTTTTTTAATTGAAACCTGTCGTGGCGCAGAGGCATAAGCGTTCTCATAAACGTAAATGTGACAGGTTGTGGGTTAATTTTATTAGGGAAACTGAAATATAAAATATTTTATTTTTTTTGCTCTAGTAACAAGACATTGAGCGGCATTAAGATTTGTCAAGGCAAGGAATTATTTTAATAGGAATGGGGTGTCTTAATGCTGGACCAGCGGAACGGTCGGCAGAAGGAATGCAGGAAGCATTCCTTCTGCCGACCGTTCCGCGGGTGGGAAACAGCGTGATGCTGAAAAAAATATTTTGTTTAGCTTTATGCTAGTTTCCTTTAAATAAGTATTTTATTATATATAAGCATATGTTATTGTATTTTTTTTTTGCTTCACGCTGTATCCCGCAAAAGGCAGGGTAGGCAGAGGGAACCCGGGAACCTAGACTTAAGATACTCCGTTCCACTTTCGTTCACCACTTTCGTGCTGAGTGGCTGAACTCAACGCCGCGCTTTTCCTTATTACCAGATCGAAGAAATGAAACATTCATTATTTCATTTCCTCGACTCATGATTATTGTATTTATTAAACTAAAATTATTATTTTGCAACTTTTCCTAAAAATATACAAAAAAGTACATAAAGAACAAGTGGGGGGTGGCCTTATCGCTGTACTTGTGATCTTTTCAAGGTTCACCTGAAGGATTATCAAAAGTAAAACTGAATATTTAATATACTCTAAATATAGAATGTTATATTATTTAACAATTAATATATATTTTTAGGTACGTACGTACGTACTATATGTTTTTTTTCGTTATAATAGAGTCTACAGACCTAATAGACTATGTACAATTTTCTGTTAAAAGAGGCACTTAAGTAGAAAATAGCTCGATTTTATGCCCAAGAAGTTTCTCAATGACACTGAAAATTGCAGCATTCGTAATTAAATCGATAAATGGTTACAACTTTATTGTTGACTGCGTTTTTACCGTTGATTAAAAAATATTGAGCTTATAAAATTGACAACCTATATATGAAGTATCGAATGTAACGAAACTTCAAAGTAACTATATATTCAGATCTTTTATATGTATTTGATATACTATATAACATTAATAAAGAAAGCGTATATTTTTTTCTATTTCTATCGTACTACACGGGATGGCGCGGCGCTACATGAGAATCAACCGACCTTTTGCTTTGAAAGTCAGAGTCACTATTTATTACTATTTATAACACGTATGTTATATATTCTATAGATATATTTCCCTAATCTGTGACGCTGTATCAGAGAAAGCAATTAGTTAATTTCGGAGCGTATAAGATTTTGTATAAGATGTCCTTATATATATATATATATATATATATATATATATATATATATATATATATATATATATATATATATATATATATATATATATATATATATATATATATATATATATATATATATATATATATATATTGTAGAATGGCAGGCCTAAATCTTACTCACAACCTGTCGCGCTTCTAAACGCACAATTTAACTTCACGATATTAATATAGGCCTTAATATTAATATGTTAAATTAGTTTTTTGATGGGAATTCAAATTTGTTTTCGTGTATACCAAAAAATCTGGTATATTACTTAAAAAACGATTGCTTCATAAAAGAAGTATGGAAGCATGATATACTTATATTAAGTCGTGAAAAAAAAATAGTATATTTGACAATGTGTGATAGCAATTTAATATTTTTAGGTCTCCCCTCTGGTAAGAAGGTAAAGCGCGGCGTTGAGTTCCGCCAAACAACAATGCCAAGTTGGGAACGAGGTGCCTTAACATCCATTCTATATATTGAATTCAGTGTACATCATTTTTTTAAACATTCTTTACAATATACATTAACCGAAAAATTACATACTTAATGATAACTTACTTTAATCGAGGAATAAACAAGGTTAGTCAGAAGTTAATTAAAAATTACAAAAGATATATCGCAAAAAAAAGTTACTCTTTGTTTTATATTATAGCTCGAGAATGCAATTCATTAGAATTTATTTTGCTAGGTCACGTGAAAGTCATATATTTTAGTAAAATACCAACAGTTCACCTTAAAAAATATTATTTTTCAAAACGCGTACAATTTTCCAATAACTTTTGTAATCTTAACTGCATTTTTTTTTGTCATATTTAGTGATTTAAATTATTAATATTAATCACTAATTATTAATAATTCCCTTATATACTTTTCTCTTATAGAAATCGATAATGTTTTGTGCATGAACAGACGACCAGACCTGGTATATATAACTTGTTTCATGTGAAGAATTCTAGGCCAATAAACCAAATCACCCGTTTAACCGGCTAGAAGGGTAAACAGCGGGTGAACGTGGTGGTAATTCCCCACTTTACTCAATTTTCGGGAAATAATGTATTGCGAGGCGGAACTCAACGCCGCTCTACAAAGATTACATGGGCAGGGATATGCATATAATAAATATAAACAACCTTTAAATGAGAATTGAACTAAGGACCATCAAATCTTTATTCAATTAGCTCATTACAAGTACTTTTGAATCGTCAAGTTACATAGAAATGTCTGTAGTGTCAGTCCTACAGGAAGCTACCACCGGCTCGGAAGGCGGGTCTGCTGAGAAGAGCCGGCAAGAAACTCAACAGTTGCTCTTTTCAAAATATGAATTAAACTAATCATCACGTGCTACCACCACCATCTTTATCTTGCAAGGTTCATATAAAATAAATTATAATATTTTATTAAAGGAAACAAGTAAATGTACGCGGGCTGCGGTCGGTGTCACGTTCTTACCTCTTTATAAGCGCATATTAATTACATAAGACATTGAGATTTATGTAATTAATACGTACATACTTAATTATTATATATAAAATATTACAAAAGAGTATCCTAGAAATAGTTTTCAAGTATTATGATATGATATTGATAGGTAAATTTAGTTCAGTTTCATGGTGTTAGTGGGTTCTAATCCAAACCCATCATACAAAATAGTCGTAGTAGTATAAAGCAACTATTTATCAACTATTTATTAACTTGGCAAGAGTGTCCAGCCACTCTGTTCTCAATTTTTAATCTAAATTTGACGAGTAACAAAAAAATGAAAATTATGTATTACATTTCATGGAAATCGAACGTACGATCATTGTTTTTCATAATATTACTTTGAAACTTTTCATGAAACATATTTTTTAATAATTATTAAAACTAGAGAGCGATAAACAAACATGCTTACTTCTCAGAAATCCTATCTTAAGAATATTTTGTAAAAAATGTAAAAACAGTTTTTAATCAAAGGTAACAACTGTACGGCTAAGTTCTTTGACCGTACCAGAAGTAGGAGCAAAAAACACTCACAGCATTCCATTAACTATATCAGAACACACTCTAGTAATATGATGAATATTACTTTTTATATTACCAATTCAATGACGAAAACACGTCTAGACTGATATTAACAAAATTTTGTAAACATATACATAATTTAAAATGTAGATACAGAGAATATTACGTGTGTATTACTATAATTTTTTTTAGCTTCACGCTGTATCCCGCACGAGGCAGGGTAGGCAGAAGGAACCCGGGAACCCGGTGTTAAGACACTCCGTTCCACTTCCGTTCCCCACTTTCCACCGAATTTTGAGGCATTGCGTGTTGAGTGGCGGAACTCAACGCCGCGCTTTGCCTCATTACCATAATGTACATGCATTACCATATGTAGTATTACTATATAATTATGGCGTACTTACTTACTACTTACTTACTTCACGTTGTATCCCACACATGGCATGGCAGAGGGAATTTGGGAACCTAGTGTCAAGACACTCCTTTCCGTTTCCCATTTCACGCCTTGAGGCCTCTCTCATTGCACTTGACTTCAATATATATATATATATATATATATATAAACGTCTATTCCTTTATTCTACCTTTCCTTGTTTTTAATGTTGATACAAGGAAAAAATGCAGAAAGAAAGTAATCTAAATAATATTTCATATATAATAATGACTCATAAAAACCTTTGTGGCGGTAGTAAACTTAATTAATGATAAAAACAATATTTAGAGCAAGGTCCTGAGCCCTACGAATTATATCACTTCACAGCGTTACGCAAGGTTGAGTAGCTGAAGGCGGAAGGAAGGGCGATCTTTGACCTTGCAGCTGCTATATAACAAGCTATTCGATAATTAATTGGTCTTTATTACTGTAGGCGTTGGTTATGGGTTCAATTTTAAACAAGAATTTGTGAAAATGAAAGGTTTACTTTCTGAACAGTGCGATGTGTTGCTGAACACAGACATTTGTTGTTTAATTTTAATGTTTTCTTTTTTTTTAAGCTTCACGCTGTGTCCCGTCGAGGCAGGGTAGGCAGAGGGAACCCGGGAACCTAGTGTTAAGACACTCCGTTCCACTTCCGTTCTCCACTTTGCTTTATTACCAGTGCGAAGAAATCAAACATTAAATATTTAAATTGAAAATATTAAATGTTTTATTTCCTGGAGTGGGGATCGAACCCAGAACCTATCGGTTACAGTCACACGTTGGTGCCGCTGCGCCACGACAGGCCTCAAATTTTAATGACACATTATGTAAATTGAAACATTGAATAATACTTTTTTAAAAATTATATTTATAAATATATATTATACAATTTTGTTAGAAAATTATTATATAGATAATATAGACACAAACACATCTCTTTTTTCTATTATCACATTATAATATATAAGGAGCAATGGAAAAATCCATAAGGTTTCTTATAAAACTTAATGGAAATGGCAATGAAAGTTAGTAAGTCAGTTACCAAAGACTAAGATTTTTGAAGCAGAAATCCACAGAGATATACATTAATATTGATAGTAAAAATACCCATAACATTTAATTTTATATAGGTTGATTAAATTTACTGAAAAAGGCCATTCCGTCCGGACATAATACTGATTGACTATAAAACACTCATAAAATAAGTCACTGTTGTAAATCTTTGAGGTTAGCTTTACGTATGTCTAACTTAGGTATAGAAAATATTAGTTTAAACTGAGTGATGGTCGTTTTTTCGTTGAAGAGATGAGACCTCTAGGATTTTCTTTAATATGGCGAGCTTAGATCATAAATGTGATGTTTTTGTTTTTTATATAAAATGATGTTTTTAGAAAGCGCTAATTGAGAGCTGTTTTTTTTTCTAGAAAAGAATATGATACTACAATAGAGATATGGAAAAATAAATCACAAAGTTGCTTTATAAAATTTCATTAATATTTTTTTGAGATCCACATAAATAAAACTGTTCCGTCATTGCATAACTTACTGACAACGCACAAACGATACTACTGGACTGAGAAAGTTGAAATTTGAAATGTACTTGGGACATGAATTGTAAGAGAGCAATAACAAAGGATTTCTCGAAATCTTTTACATAAATGTCAATTTTTCTACTATCTATATCAAAATCCACGCATATAAAGTTGCAGACTAAGACTAGTGTATATATTAGTATAAATATTACATTATCTTGAGTACATTAACTCAGGTCCTAGGGTTTAAATAACCGTAGTGCGATAAGCCAGGGTCAATATCTTATATAACCTTACGCCTCCTTGCCCTTTCAATCTAGAATCTTTATACGGTTTATGTGTCTAGTTCTTTGATAGTATATGATTGATTAATTCGCTGATTTCTTTATATCTTTATTATTTGTAGACGTCTGGAACTTTTATGTCAAGATTTAATCAAGAAATCTTTGTTCGTATGAAAGTATGTCTACAAAGTCTAAAATTTGTATAGAATTTTTTATAGCTTTTTCTCCTTTTTATAGAAGTATTTTCAAAATCCTTAATAACTCTATATATAAATAAAATAGATATACCTTTTCGTAACTGTTCTGAGCTTTTGACCCAGAATAAAGCTGGTAAAGCTGGTATTTTGAATTAGAACAAAATATATTTTTTGGAATGATACTTAAGTAACGTATAGGTCATTTGGTTACATATTGTAAATCGGCTTTAATTTAATATTCAGTTAAACGCAAATACTTATTATAAATATCGACCCCCAACAAGTTGAAACACCTGCAATTTAAAATGACAACATTGACAGGTGTTATTAGTTCAACAAAATGATATGTTGGTTTCCGTTGCCAATGTTACTACACTCTATTCAGAGAAGGAAGTATATCTTTGTAATTAAGTTAGTACCAAGATTCGTTATTCTTCGCTCTTTTAAGCTTTCCACACGTACGCAGAGGGAACCTGAGTACCTAGACACTCCGATTACATTAAGATACTTCCCAACTAATATTTTACTCACTTACTTACTCAGCTTCACGATTCCCCGCACATGGCAGGGTAGGTAGGAATTTTGGAAACTAGTGTTAAGACACGCCGTTCCACATGCGTTCCACACTTTCCGCCGAATCTGAGGCATTGCGTGTTGAGTGGCGGAACTCAACGCTGCGATTTGCTTTTTTACTAGAGCGAAGAAATGTAAACATTAAATATTTAAATAGAAAATATTAAATATTTCATTTCCTCAAGTGGGGATTGAACCCACATCCTATTCCGGACGGGCATCTTAATATTAATATTTTATTATTGCCAATTTAAGTTTTAACTCAAATATGTAAAAACTACCTGCAATTCTATTGCAATTCTCAAGTTCATATACCGTTATGCCTTATAAGTAGAATAAGAAGAACACCTGATTGAATGATGGAATGCTCAAAGAAACGTGAACTGGCATGTGATCATTGTTGCCTTATATATACGCATCTAATTACCACAGAGCTCCATAGAATATTTACTAGGTTAGTCTATATAACGTTACGTTAAACGATCTTTATAAGTAAATAATTAATATGTAGATCTATAATGATAACTTTTATAAGATGACGATATTATCTATGATCATTTAACAGTTAGTACATACAAACAGTCACAAAAGTTTTTTCGTTTTTCGTCAGTGTTGAGTTTATTTCCTCGCTCGTATAATAAAATAAAGGGCAGTGTTAAGCTCCGCCTCCGCAACACGTAATCTATCATAAACAAGCGGTGTGAACGCACAATTGTTTGCTTTTCTTCATTTCTATGAAGGAAAGTAATATTTCAACTTCACATTTAATTGACATTTGGTTCCCAGTTTATTCGTATTGGCCAAGAATCGAATCCACGATGTCATCAGTCCAAATCTCAAATCGCCTTTATTAAAGAGCGCTAAAGCAAAAAAATAGAAAAAATAAGGACTATCTAGAAAATATTAAATATTTAAAGTCCTCAAATGGTCCAAATCACAGCCAGTCGTGTTTAGTCGTAGCCCTGCGCTACGACTGGCCTCAAAAATAATGATTTATCAGCAAAATTAACGTATTTCTTTCTTATTTCTATTTTAAGGCCTGTCCTGGAGCAGTGGCACAAACTTGTGAGGTGTTGTGTGGTTTTCAATTTAAATATTTAACAGAGCGAAGAAATCAAAACATTAAATATTTAAATTGAAAATTTAAATATTTAATGTTTTGATTTCTTCGCTCTGGTAACAAGGCAAAACTCGGTGTTGAGCTCCGCTACTTGACACGCAATGCCCCAAATTCGGCGAAAAATGGAACGAAGTGTCTTGTACTTAACATTAGGTTCCCAAGAAAGAAGAACTGTTTTATGATGAGAAATACGTAGTAACAACAAAAGATTGTTAATCTCAATTGACCAGAACAAACGCAAGTGAACCACTGTAGCAATCGTAAACACAAATTACAACACTACATAAATCGACTATGGCAAATCAAAATGCACATCACATTCAGTTCAAAGTGATGTGGCCTAAGTTTTCTCATTGTTTACTGCGTTATGTTTATTTAATGACACTTCCTGGTTGCAACAAACCTGTCTCGACGTAAATGGCGCATGCTAAATATATTATTCACAGTTCTGTTGTGTAAAGTATGTAAGTTTTTCAGGATTTGAAGTTGAAAATATCCTCTTCATACATGCCCGGGGGGTTCTCGTGCTTTTTATGTGACACTCCTCCAGTATCGTAGATACTGTATTTTTGAAGGTCAACCGACGTCTCCCCCTCCCTCTCTTACTCACCTTTCTTTTATAACTCTACATTTTTTTTATTTTTGCTTATAATATATAATGTATACATTTTTCTTGGCTGCACACTGTGTTCCATATACAGCAGGGTAAGCAGAGGTTTGGGAACCTCATTTATGTTTACTCCGATTCAATTTAAGGCATATCGTGTTGAGTGGCGGAACTCAACGCCGAATATATATATATATATATATATATATATATATATATATATATATATATATATATATATATATATATATATATATATATAAATGCAATTCCAAACTGTATTATAGGTTTGTATTTTAATTAAAAAAAACGACAACTGCTCTAGAATGTGTCTTGATCACAAATGTATTCTATATTAATAGTTAAAAAATATCAAATTAAGCAACGCAGAGGAATTTAGTATTTTTCTTTACGACGCAGAGGATGTTATCACTTTGACTTTTTTGTTATTAACTGATTTCCAAATAAGAGTAGGTTGTAAATTCGCCATTTAGAATCTTCTGTAAATCAATTTTAAAAATGTTTTACTACGTCATACAATCATTTTCGCTTTTATTTTAAATGAAACATTACATGAAATGGACACAATGATTCAAAATTTAAAAAAAAGCATTAATATATTTTCCTTTTAATCAATACATGTATGTAGAATACTACAAATCCTCGGGACCGTTACTTGACCGTAATTAATGAAATTTTATGCAGAATCTGATTCATATGTCTGATTGCCTGTGAAAGTAATTTCAAATGAAATATTTAAAATTGTCATTTTTTCGCTCTGGTAAAGGTAAAGGCAAAGCGCGGCGTTCAGTTCCGCTATAAAACACGCAATTTTTCAAATTATACAGAAACTGGAGAAACAGAGGGTAACGGAGGTTTATCACAAGGTTCCTACGTTCCCTTTGCCTACCCTGCCATGTGTGGGATACACCATGAAGCTGACTTTATTCAAATTAAATTTTACCATATGAGTATAACGTGGCATATGTAAAAGACATACAAAATCTAAATTATTATTAATAAATGAAAACTAAGCCGCAGCTTTAAGGTCCCCACCCAACACACAATGTCTCAAAATTTAGTTGTGCTTGGGGAACGGAATGTCTTAACACTAGGTGCCCTCTACTCTCATAAGAGAGATAGAAACTAAGAAGATTATTATTGACATAATGACATACGTATGTGGCATTTCCTTTGTGTAAAAAAGCAAATGACAATAGCAAGATACAGATCATTGAGACGTGAACTAATCATGGGAAAGCGGTGCACTGCTACGTTTTATATAAGCAAATGTATAATTATATAAACACAATGTTCTTCCTTATTCATAATATCTCATAACATTAGATCTTTAATCTATTTATTTAGTTAAAACTTAAGCATTTATTCGGTTTTTCTTGCCTTTTATGGAGTTGTTTATAACATTTTGAACGAGACTCTCGCGTTTTTCGACAAACTCTTGTATTTTGAAAATTGATCAAATTAAAGTTAAACTAATACTGTGAAGAAATAAAATTGTCAGCTAATTATAAAGTGGTGGATTGTACGTCAGCTGGTCACATAAATATGAAAAAAATATATATGTGTTCAGTGATTTCCTCCCAAAAGAAAATTTATCAGATGATAGTTTATGTATTGTTTTTACTAAATAAATAAGTCAGCTGGCTATATGTAGGTGGAATGTTTGTCAGCTGATGCCCTAAAGGTGTAACGTAGGAGCTAGTCGGAAACATTTATATAAGATACACTGAAAATAGGTGACCCATTGCTGCAGCGACATGATGGTTGAACAATAATAATTTCTCCATATTCTTAATGCATTATCAGATTATTATTTATTTAAGTAGTGATAATAAATGACAAGTACCAGCAAATTTTAACACAAACATAACGCCATTTTTAAATTTTTTATTTTTACAGAATACAGAAATATTTTTTCTTTATGAGTTCCCGACCGCCTTCACCTACTTGGCGAAGTACCATTTTATAGCGGAACTCACTCCATCCATTGTTTTATAAACCGTTCTCATTTCTTATTTATAAATGAAAAGTAAAATATTTTGCGATTCAAAATGAGACTAACGGAACAATATTTGACGCCTATAGTAATTTATTATTTAAAATATGCTTTTAAATAAATAAAATTTCTACATACATTTTTGTATTTGGTAGATACTGGTAAAATACTGGACAGGTCAATAAACTAGGCCGTTTGAGAGAATTCTTTTATTAAATTTACCATCTAGTCTTGTAGGTAGTTTGATTTTATTGAGAAATTATTTCGTAAAAAGCTCAAGGAAATCATAATATACATTTTGTTACTATTCTTTTGGTGGGCATAATTTTAATTTCGTCTTTTTATTGTACTTTAGATAAATAAATTCAAAGAAGCACATTTTGTTTTTGTACCTTTAAATATTTTTTTTCAAGATTTACATTAAAACCATCAAGACGTACCTAAGAGCCCCTACAAAAGTTTTTCAAAAAGTTGTCTTAAAAACACACAAAACTTAAAATTAATATATACCTGTTAAACTTTATAAAAAAAAATATTTAAAAATACCACCAAAATAACCATTTTCAGAATATTTCATAAATACCAATATATAAATTTTTCTAAATAAATTGTAAATAAAATATCTTACCTTAACATCAATAAGCCGGAGAGTAAAAGCAGCAGCATCAGGCGCTGTCAGACGCAACTGACAGGCGCTGGTCGACGTGGAGGAGGGTGGTCGGAGCAGGGTGAGGGCGAGGGCGGCTCCGGCGTCCACGTTCCCACCAACTTCTACTTCCTTTGTGTGCCCGCATAGCAGGCTTAGGGAGTGTGCTGTCAGGAACAAAAAAAAAACAAATTTTTAAATGGTTCGTTACTAAATAGACACTTACGGATTTTTCTAAAAGTTTGTCCGTTAGTGATTGCTTAAAGCTTAAAGGTTGCCTTTGCAGAACTTTTTTTTTCTTATTTTTACTCTATATTTGTTTTTATATATTGTTATTGGTGTGCAAGAAGACAAATATATAAATACATATAGAGGTTTACAGTTATACAGTGGCACAGTGTTTGACTATTAGTGCGACGGTCGTGAGTACGTGAGTTGTTACTGCTACGGTTGTTGGTTCCATTCCTATACGGGGGAATGAATTATTTACTGTTTTCATTACCTTAATCTGGCAACGAGACAAGGCAAGGCTTTCGATTCTGTCACTGAATACGCAATATCTTGAAAATGAGTGTGTTTTTAATAACACTAGGTTTATTCTGCTTTAACTGCTATATGTGGGATACTGTGTAAAGACGAACAGATTATATATATATATATATATATATATATATATATATATATATATATATATATATATATATATATATATATATAATATACAGACATTATTAGACTTTGCCAAATGCCAGCTGAAATAACATGTGCTGATTAACTATAAAGTGCCCATGCGTGTAATCAAATTTGATTGTTATCAAGACGTATTTATTTTTCCCCTTTTTATATAAATATTTAATTAGCTGAATATTTATTATCTGTATTTAAATAATAACGGATCTTTTAATAACACAGTTCTATAAATTTACGATCATTTAAGTGTGTAGTTATAATACTTTGCAGTATTGCTAAAAGTATCAAGTCTTCTAAATTAAAATTTATTACTGACGTAATCTATAAATTGTATAAATCATTTGATGCAACAACGACGAGATAGAAGAAGATATTCAGGAGTCGCAATCTGTTAGTAGTATTTCTTAATACATTGAAATATGTAACTTGTTTTCATTCATTTTATAATAAAAAAATGCAATTACATAATTATTGGACAAAATTAGTGTTTTCGAATTTTGATAGTAAAATTAAACTCAAAAGACCCGCATGCTTCACCTCAGTGATGTAGAATATCACGCCGTATCCCTTGCATGGCAGGGTAGAAAGAACTTGGTAAACTAATTATAATATACTGCGTTCTATTTCCCACTTTTTTTCGAAATTTATTAGGCATTGCGCGTTCAGTAGCGTAACTCAACGCCACCCGTTGAAAAATAAAAAAATGAAATATTGTCATTTATTCTATTCATTTCTTAATTAGGAACATTTTTCATCATAACTAAAGCAAAGTTTTACATATATAAAAGGATGAACGGAGTGTCTTAACACTAGGTTCCCAAGTTCCCTCTACCCTACCATGTACGGGATACAGCGTGAAGCTTAGTGGGGAAGTAAGTAAAATACACCTATATTTACTATCAAATTAACTAAGCTACTTATCAGTAACAGTTATAAGTAATGCATACATGTAAGCTACATGTTCGTACAAAAAGAACTGCGCTTGCGCATCACTTAGGTATAGGTTATGAGAATAAACAATTGTTATTGATGGATATAATGCGAGTGCCTTTTATTGAATATTGGTATTATATTTTGCCTTAATTATTATAGAGATTGTATATATAGAAAAAAAAAGTATGAAATGTTTAATGCTCCAATATTTTACATTTAAATAGTATAACTTATTAGATTTAGGTACTAATGTTTAATTTTTATGTGCTCAATCTCAAGAGTTAAAAATTATAAAAAACGCAAGATGTTTAAATATATGTAATATCGGCTGTATAAGGTACTAGTTGATGAAGTTATTCCAAAAAAACCCCATTGCTTATCGAAATTCTCGCAAACTAGCTGACTCATTTAGATAAAAAAAAACTATATATTAATATGCAACCTTATATTCGATATGGCGTATCTTTGGCATTTTGTACCAGTTATTAATGTCGATTATGTTTTTTTTGGTCAAGATCGTTTTTAAAATTCCTAAAATGTGCTCAGCATAATATTTACAATTTTAGTGTTATATTACTAAAATAAAAATTAAATATTTGCATTATCTCACCCTGGTAAGACAAAACACATCTTTTAATACCACCATAACTTCTGGAAAACTAAGGAACTTAATGAGGAACACTAGGTTCCCTGTACCTACCCTGCTATATGCAAGAAGTAATATTCGGCTATAGTAAAAGATATACAGACATGTACACATAATAGAAATAAATTATCATAAAACTTAAGAAAAAAAAGAAAATAAAGTACAAAGACGAAGCAAACAACCGACTGTATATTATATGAATATTTAAAAACAATTTTAAAGGCATTTCGACTTTTAGCCAAACGTCCTTTATTGGTAAAACTCGTTTTGAGAATACAAACGTTCTTAAATAGTACTATTTTTGTCGACAGGCGTCTGTGTCGAATTCTGAAGAGAAGTTTCTCGTCGATCAATCTTATTCAATGTTTACCTAATGTTGTTGATAGAGAATGTCCATAGTAACCTTTTTTTTATGGCTGTATCTATGAGAGTGGGAGAGTGACTAAACTATTCCATCAGTAAAATGCCTTGGTAATGCCAAATTTTTACATTAATCTTGCAACTGATAAAACTAAGGTAGAGAATAAGGAGATTACTCTTTCCTGTTTTATTTAGGCACATTTCCTCGAAAATAATAACATAAAAGAAATTGGGGAAAGGAGTGTGTTGATACTAAGTTTCCTTTCAATTCTCACAACCAAGGGTCCTGTCATGCTGGAACTCTGGATAATTAAATATTTCATATTTATATTTCCTCAAATTCGAAAAAGGGAACGGAAGTGCCTAAGCACAAGGTTCCTAAGTTCCCTCTACCTACCCTGCCATGTATGTTATTAGTTTTTTTTTTTTTTGTTAAAGGGAAAAGACTTATTTATAAAAATATCTTTTGGTCTTCAAAAACGAAATCAAAGTATTATACTAGTCGTACAATCATTAGCACACACCGTGATTACAAAGTAGGAGAAAAATGTGGAATTGCTATATTTAAATAATACTCTAACCCAAGTCTATTTATAGAATAACTTTACGTAAAACCATCTTATGTTGATTCTTGTATCTTGGTTAACAGAAAGTTGCTTGGCGAGCGCGCTGACGCCACAGCTGACACCTAACGATCTTTTTACTATAATTTTACATTGGATATATTTACACTAGGATTGTACTCGAGGCCCGTCGTGTTGTAGTGGCATAAGCGTTAAACCCTTAACTTGTTGCTTTTACAGTGGCTGTAAAAGCAACAAGTTAAGGATTCGATTTCCAGTCGACGAAATCAAATTGTTAATATTTTAAAATTAAATATTTAACGTATACGTTTATTCGCTCGGGCGTTGAGTTTCGCCACTCAACACGCTATGCTTGAAAAGTAGGGAACGGAACGGAGTGTCTTTATACTTGATTCCAAAGTTACCTCTGTATACCCTGTCATGTAAACGGGATGCAGCGTGAAACTGAAAAGAAATATATATTTACACTAACGTGGTTGAGAGGAAATCTGTCTTTATGGTTGCATATTATAAATTTTATAGGAATAGGTAGGTACTTTAATTTTTTTTTTCTATTGTATGATTAACTTAACAGTTCTAATATGTGATGGTATAAATTGATCTTGTATTAATTTTTTTATACTTACCTTGACAATTTCATTTCTTTTTACAAGTAAAATCAATAGAAATACATCACTTATATTAAAATAATCATATAACGTATGTAAATAACTTGAAATAGTTTTCCAACATAAAAATAATATAAATAAATAAAAAAATAAGCCCACGTGTGTACTATCTTTAGTACAACAACAACTAAAAAAGTGCATAATCTATTTATAGCTAGTTTACGTAAGCAACAGAAAGCTGCATGTCTCGGTGCAAGTCACGTTGGCGATCGTGTAAACGTTTAGAGCTCATTCTAGATTTTAGGTACTTTGATTTAATTAAACTTAATGTTTAACTATTTATTATTATCATTTAAAAGATAAGTATATATATAAAGTTTATATATATTTTTACTATTTTTAAAGTGTTATTCCACACTTAGGAAAGAAAAATACTAAATTTAAAAAGGTATAATAATTTGGACAAAGCAGAATTTGAACCTGCGCCTCTTGAAAACCGTTCAAGCGCTCTGACGGATGGCTTAGTGGTCAGAGCGCTTGAACGGTTTTCTAGAGGCGCAGGTTCAAATCTTGCTGCGTCCAAATTTTTATACGTTTTAAAATTTAGTAGTTTATATATATTTTTTATTTAGCCATACGTTGTATCCCGGCAGGGTAGGTAGAGGAAGTCTCCCGTCTTTCGTTCAATTTCGAGACATTGCGTGTTGAATGGACAAAATATGACACAAAATGTTTCATTTCATCAAGTCGGCATCGAACCCACAACTTGTCGAGCTTACAGTCGCACGCTTGTACTCCTACGTGACAGCTTTCAAGATATTAAAAACACTTATTCTATATTTCCAATAAAAAACGACCTAAACAACTAACCAAAAGGTTTTTTTTATTTAACTACCCGTCATTGTTATGTACGCCGCATAATATTGATTTAAATTGCTAATCAAATTGATGATTTACTAGACGTACGTACTTACATATATATATTTTTCTTCCTGCATCTCAAGAAGCCTAGTCTGTCATCTTGTAGGTGGATCACATACGTAGCACGTTTTTGCACATGTTACAATCGCAATTGGAATGGATGGCACGGGTCGCATAAATCATACAATATGGATATTAAGCAAATTGATTTATAAATAAAATTTAAGGTCTGTTGTGGCGCAGGGGTACAAGCGTGTGATTGTCAGCGACAGGTTGTTGGTTCGATCCGCTGTTGAGGAAATTAAATATTTAATATTTTTAAATTTAAAAAATATATAAATATTTAATTTTATACGCTTGTTACAATTTATTTATAACATAAATAAATTGTAACAAGCGTATAAAAGTTTCGACGGAGCTTGGTGAGGACAGATGGCTTAGTGGTCAGAGCGCTTGAACGGTTTTCAAGAGGCGCAGGTTCAAATCCTGCTTCGTCCAAATTTTTATACGTTTTTCAATTTAGTATTTTTCTTTCCTAAGTGTGGAATAACACTTTAAAAATAGAAAAATATTTAACATTTAATGTTTTCATTTCTTGACTCTGGCAAGAAGGCAAAGCGCGGCATTGAGATCTGCCATTTAACAAGCAATGTATCGAGAATTCAGTAGAAAGCGGGGAACGTGTCTCAATGAGAACGGACTGTGCACTTGAGAACACTAGGTTCTCAAGTTCCTTTGACTACCCTTTTAGTTAAAAAAGTGCCTTCTGCATCATTTCATTAAATGTAAATATGTCATTGTTGCACCGAAAGCAGGGTTATGTATATTTTATTGAATTCATCTTTTTCTACATAGTTTTTTTCTACTCGTGTGTAGATTTATCAGACACGCTAAATGAAGTACAAATCAAATTAACATAATTCTCTTTGAATATTAGGACTATAAAAAAAATATGCGTTTTTTTAGGCACGCTGTACCCACATAGAGCAAGGTCATCAGAGGGAACCTGGGAACCTACTGTTAAGATACTCCATGTTCATTAACTCACTTCCGTTCCCCATTTTCCACCGAAATCTTGAAACTACTAACTATTTCTAGAGTAAATAAAAAATACAAATTTCAATACTTCATGAGTTAGTTATTTAAATAATATTCTCTATAACAATTTGTATTAATAAAATATTGTTTTCAGAAAAAATAAACTAAATATAAATATCAATAAATAACAGCATTATTTTTAAAAGCGTAACTAATTTGCTTGCGCAACTGTACGGTCACGTGTTTAGGTGACTTTAAAAATAAAATTAAATCTATGTAAATCTCCGTCACGGTAATAATACGTCAAGGTTAGCTGTCAAATGCTTTATTTAATTTTTTCAACTTTATGCGGTACCCTTCGGTTCCATTCCCACCCAGGGAAATGAAATATACAATATTTTCAAATTAAATATTTAATATTTTCACTTCTTTCTATTAACAAGGTAAAGTGCGGCGTTAAGTTCCGCAACTTAACACGCATTCCGTGGATTTAGGCGGAAAGTGGGGAATAGACGGAGTGTCTAAATACTAGGTTCCTATGTTCCCTCTGCCTATTCATCCCAATAGCGGGATACAGCGTGAAGATAAAAAAAAGAAAAAAGCATAATAATATTTTAGTCCGTTAAGTCTTCACGTAAAAATGCCATACAAATT
>DWMZ01000744.1:0-19808 GCA_018249855.1 Eueides tales michaeli
AAAAAAAAACAATATTAAACAGGAGTTCGGGATCATTGATAACGTTAATTGGAGAGTCAAACCACTAATGACGTCTCATGCCTTTGAAATATCAAGTGTATATTGATTAATACGTATATATGAAATTGTTTAAAGATTTGTATGTGCGTTCAATATTATTTATTTTATATTTTCTATATTTATATTAATGTGGAATATTTTATTTGTTTGTTCACGTGAATCTCAGGAAATATTCGCTTCACGCTGTATCCCGCACATGGCATAGGCAGAAGGAACTTGGGAAACTAGTGTTAAGACTCTCCGTTCCACTTCCGTTACCCACTTCCCGCCGAATTTAAGGCATTCCGTGTGGAGTGAAGCCTCTTTATTGAGGAAATCTATATGACTTATCGATATGATCAATAGAAACATAATCCGTGAGTGTTACTGTCAGTGTGACGGTGTTGTTATAAGTTAAAAAAAGCACAAACCAGGCATGTCGTGGTACAGGGGCACAAGCGTCTGACTGTAAACGTCACAGGTTATGGGTTCGATCTCCACTTGAGGAAATAGGTAAAATATATATTTTTTTTTAATTAAATATGTAATAATTTCATTTCTTCGCTTTATTAACAAGATAAATGGCAACGTTGAGATCCGCCACTCAACACAGACTCACTCAAGAATTTGGTGAAATTTGATAAACGGAAGTATCTCCATAGGAACGAAGTGTACACGCTAGGTTCCCCAGTACCCTCCGTCTACCCTACTGTATGGGATACAGCCGATGGAAATAAAACATAAAAAATTAGAAATTTTATAACTAATTTTTCTTAGCCTGTACTACAAAAAATTAAATTTCAAGCGAAACTCAGGTTAAAACTCTAGTGAACAATAATGAGAGTCGCACATTTTCCCAACCACACAAAGTTCCAATGCTATATTTCATTACACGTAAAAGTAAAACAGTACTTAAGGATACGTACAAAAGAGTGAATTTCAATAGCTCTGGCTGCAGGAAACGATGTAAAGTCAGGTTTTTTTGAAATGGTTATACAACTGTAAATGACGTAGTGCCATCGCTTCGATCGTTCGATTAAAGTAGAATAACTTGTGAAAGGCATCGGAATATCCATTGAAAATTTACAAAAAAAATTTGAATGTGGAGTATTTGGGTCTGCGTGTGGGTGTGCTTGATTTGGATAAGATATATTTAGTTTATATTGCGTGCGTGATAACTTCACGCGTTATCACGCAGTTCCCGTTCCCGATCTGGTAAGTCAAATATTTGACTGTCAATATTCGAGTTCGTTTCCTAGACACATGAGTTATGTCGTAACGCAGTAGCACAAACGACTATCAACGGGACAGGTTGTCGGTTCAATAAATATTTAATTGAAAATTTTAAATATTTCATTTCGAGAAAATAAAATACATAAAATTTTCAATTAAATATTTAATGTCTTCATTTTTTTCATTCTGGTAACAAATCCGTGCCGCCACTCAACACGCCAACTCTATTTCGATGGAAAGTGGTAAACGGAACTTTTCACTACGTTACCAAGTGCTCTCTGCCTACCCCGCGATATGCAGAATACAACGTGAAGCTGAGTGAGTAAATTCTTAAGCAGGAGAGTGAAAAATGTTATATTTTCGTTTCTTCGTTTTGGTAACGTGGCAGATTCACGCGCTATCCCGCAGCTGCGGAGAGTGAGTCTAATCTTGAGATCTCATTTTCCGCCTAATTTTTAAGATATTGCATGTCTAATAATGGAAATCAGCAATTTTCCTTTTTACCAGGGCGAGCGATGATATGAAAATATTTATACTATTTTTAAAGAGTTATTTCACGCTTAAATTTAAATACGCATAAAAATTTGAACGAAGCAGGATTTGAACCCGCGCCTCTTGGAATCCATCCGAGCGCTTCGACCCACTAAGCCATTCGTTCTCACCAAGCTCCGTCGAAATGTTTATACGTTTATTACTTATTTATGTTATTGGGTGCAAATCCTGCTTCGTTCAAATTTTTATACGTTTTTGAAATTTGATATGAAAATAGTTAATAAAATGAATAATTTTTGGTTTAATTTATGTACAGATGAATGCGTCCAAATAGGAATCGAACCCATAAATGTGTATGCCACCCTGCGCCACGACGACTTCTCACTATTGTATTTTTCGTTTTATGCAGTATTAATATAACAGAGTATGAAGAAAAAACTTAGTGTTAAGATACTCTGTTTTCGTAACGACACTATCATTCTCCACATTCCGCCAAATGGCAAAAGTCAAATATTTCCGCAAAACTCAAGGTCAAATAGAATTATTTAATAATATCTTTGATATTTCGCGATTATTACACATTTTAAATGAAACAATTTTAACTGGACTAATCACGTTCTCGTATATTAAATGATAAACATTTTTGGACTAATGACTAGTCTACCTACCCGTGACCACGGACTACTGTAAATTGTTCGAAAAGTCGGGTATCTAAAAATGTTTATCATTCAATATACGCGATTAGTCCGGTTAAAATTGTTTCATTTAAAATGAATCATTTAACATAAGAAATATAACTTTTAACGACAATTTATTTTCATTGATATCAACAGAGAGCTTAAAACCGACTATATACAGATCTTACTAATCCCTAATAAACCTTGGCATATCGGAAAAGTTCCGACATAATAATGAATATTCAAGCCCACGCTGATTATTGCCGCGATTGAAACTTTGTCGAAATTAATCATATTCAAGAAGTTGCCCGTACACCTACGTAGATGCTATGAAACTTGCTAACTTATTAGCAAACAAGTACGCCATTTGAATGTCAATATTTGTGTATAATGTTCAACGTGGACTTATAATTATATCACGTGTCAAAACTTTACTTTTGGTATTAATACTTGAAAGTTATCAGATTTCTATTATATTTCAAGGGAATAGTTGGTTTTGGACTATTTAATTTCGATTAATTAATCGAAAATTATTAGTTTCAAGCTGGCAGTACGCACAAGGAACGTTATAACAAGGCACTGAGTACCCCAAATTTCATCCTATATTCGAGATGTTGCGTATTGTGTGACAAAATTTAACTTATTGCCAAAGCGAGAAGTTAAAGACAATTTACATCCAGAAGTGGTAGTTGTAACCATCGCGTTTACAGACCAGACCCTGCAACAATGCGCCACGACACCTTCAAAAAATATGTCTATTTGAAACGAAAGTGACCTTAATCTAGTAACAAAAAATCACATATTGAATTGGACCCGAAATCATGAAAGCCATAAAATATATCCATAGAGAATAACTTTGAAGACATAGGCGAGTTTTCTTTTTATTTATATAATGTGTAGCACCATTATATAAATAAAAAGAAAACTCGCCTATGTCTTCAAAGTTGAAGCTATATAAGTAAACTATATAAGTAAAATAAATATATAGTTTTTTTTATTGTTTTTTTAAACTATTTTATTTGTTTTGTTTTCTTTGTAAATTATGTTACAAATATTATAGAAATGGTATATAATTGAAATTAAATATATTTCCTTTTCATATACACTTTTCAGTCCTAATTATCAGAAACTTTTTTTTCGGTAAATATTTGCGACACAATAAGGCCGTTTTCCGAATTCTCCAGAAAGCATTGACGACGTTTCAACTGCTAACGTGGGGTCCGATTTAGTGAGCGCATCAATGTCTGTCAGCAGTATTAATAATTCGGCCAACTTGTAAGTGTGCTTACGGATTCAACAAGTTAAACATAACCGAACAGAGCTTTTTTTAATATAAACATGAGTGGAGTATGTGGTATAGTTGATGAAGATGATAAAATGTATTGAGGAAAGTGACGATAGTGACATTGACTTGGAATTTCAAAATAACGTCAATGCTCACGATGCTAACAGTCGCTGTGTGCACATTTCGGAAAACGGCTTAAGTGATGTGCTTAAAGCACGTGAAAATGTTTTTGTTTTTGAGTGATGTGCACTCAGCTTCACACTGCATCCCGCACATGGCAGGGTACGCAGAAAGAACTTAGTGTTAAGACACTTCGGTCCGTTCTTCACTTTCCGCTGAATTTGAAGGATTCCGAGGGATGACGAAACTCAACGCCGCGTCTTGCCTTTCTACCAGAGCGAAGAAATAAAATGATTAAATATTGTATTTGAAAATATTAAATATTTCACTTTTTGGAGTGATCGAACCCACAACCTGTAATTCACAGTCACACGCTTTTTTGCCGCTGCGCCTCGACAAGCCTCAATTCTGACATTCCTTTGCTCTGAATAATAAAATTGAAACAGCAATATTTTAAGTGACAAATCGGTCAGTTATATAAGTAATTAATAGTTTACCAATATAAATAGGCATTGCTTCCCACAAAGGGTGGGTATCAAATGCATTCCAGTATGTATGAACAATGAATTTGTCAACTTCGATCGTTAACAGAACTTGCTTTAGTTACAAAGCTCTTTATTAGCCTACAACAATACATATAGCTTTTGAAAGTTGTTCAAAGTCACAAATTTGTAAATACCTATTAATGATTTATATAACTGACAGTTTTGTGACTTTAAATATTGGGGAGGCATTGCATGTTGAGTGGTGGAACTCAACGCCGCGGTTTGCCTTTGCCAGAGCGAAGAAATGAAAAGGTGAAATATTTACATTAAAAATATTAAATATTTCATTTCCTCTAATAAGGATTAAACCCACAACCTATCGCGCATAAAGTCACATGTGCCTCTATGCCACTACAGGCTTCGTAATCAAGAGACGTATGAAATTAAGAGAAAATATAATTTTTACACAAAAAAAAAACTGAAATACTAAGTTCGATATTGAATATTTCGAATCACACCAGTGTATAGGAAATTGGATCGCTTCACGCCTTCCAGCTTAGACTTATCGTCTCTACTTTATTTATATTTTCAGTAACTTTTATATTTTAAAGTATGAATTGTTATATTATTATATTCACTTACATGAAATTGTATGAAGACATATTTATGTGTCATTTCTAAGTTAAATTATTATAGAATGGAGAAAAATGTATAATGAAGATGAGATTTGTATTGTAAGTAGAATTCTTTTTAAAAACCCATAATTTTTTTTGTCTTCTTTGACCAGTTTTTTGTAGCGTATTAGAGCCTTTTAAAAAGGCAAATTGGGGCATTGCATGTTGAGCGGCGGAACTCAACGCCGCGACTTGACTTGTTACCAGCGTGAAGAAATAAAAATATTAAATTTTTATTTTCCTCATGTGGGAATCAAACCCACACTTGCCGCGTTTACAGACACACGCTTGTGCCCCTGCGCCCCGACAGGCCTTAAAATGGAAAGCGGTGCGGAAAGTGGGGAATAGAAAGCAGTGTCTTAACACTAGGTTACCAAGTTCCCTCTATCCCAATGAGCCACACATATATGTACATATCTAAAAAGAAACATATTTTAAAACTCACAATATACATAAAATTATTTCCATATAAAATATTTCGAAATATATTTATAAAAACATAGCTTATTTGCACAAAATTTATCATCCATCAGGTTGTATTGTCAGTATTACTCTCATATCGATTACAGATGTTACCTAGGGATGCGACCCAGATATCAAGATACTTGTATAACCAGTACTATGAAGTCCGAATGTCTCTTACCGGGATTATGTAGGGGTGTGATGGGTACATCACTATTTATATATTTTTCTGTGTTCACGCTATATAGCACCTATAACGCATAAGGAAACCTAGTGTTCTGACACTCCGTTTCACACCCATATCCTTATTTCCGAAACATTGTATGGTCTATGTCTTGTTACAAGATACTAAGCATAAAATTGAAAATTATTGATTCCCGCACATGGGACACAGGCACACGCTGTACCGCTTCTTCACTATTATTATTTGTTTTTCTATCTTATCTCTCATCATATTGCGTGATAGGCAAACAGAATATAGTGATGTGTTACTATTTTCTATTTTTCTTTTTTATTTGTAGTGTAATGGAATAGTGCTTTATGTTTATCGCTATGGGTATAACTCGATCCCCACTTGAAGGAATGGTTGATTATATTTAAATTAAACAAAAAACAAACTTTGTCTATGAATTCCGAAACAATACACGTACTTTTTTATATTTCATACCTTAAAAGTTAAAATATAACCTTTGTTGTCCGTTGGTCCGTCTGTCAAGACAAAATATATATCTTCATCATTTTGCCTGATAGTCTAATTGAACTTAGTGATGTGCCACTATTTATGGCTAACATTTATAAAGATGTATCAATAATCAAAACAATAACGCTTACATTTGCAGTAAAAAAAACTAACTAATGATAATTACTGCAAGCCAAGTTAGTTCTCAATCTATGTCTAGAAAGCTTAGCAGGTAGTTGTAACCAGGTAACCTAGAGCTAAGACATTCCGTTCCCATTAAAACACTTCCTTTGCTCACTTTCCGCCGAATTTAAGGCATTGCATGTTCAGTGGCGGAACTCGTTTTGCCTTATTGCCAGAGCGAAGAAATGAAACAGTAACATTTAAATTGAAAATATTAAATATTTTCATTTCCTCGACTGGGGATCGAACCCAGAACCTGTCAGTTACAGCCACACGCTTGTGCCGCTGCGCCACGTCAGGCCTCAAACAACCACAACCTTTGTATCCGTAAGTATCATACTGTTTCATCTCATAATCCTAAAATTTATCATAAACAGCAATTACACACTTTTCTCGCCTTTCCCGCATTGCAGGAAAAGCGGAGGTGTAACCTAACGTTGTGACACTCCTTTCCCATATACAAACAAATTTTACTCAAGGCCTGGTTGATCTACAATAGTGGAGAAATAAAAATATTATATACCCACAATCACATGCAATGTACACACTATACCACTGCACCACGACAGCATACCTATCAACGGCTTCATAATAGCAAAAATAAAGAATTCCATTTAAAATTTAAATTAACACCAAAAACATAATTAAAAATCCGCATTAAATATTCATATATGTTCAGCCCTGGATAGTTACATCCCATGAGAAATTATCTAGTTGCTGCTATAGAGTACGGCTAGTATAGTACGTGGGATACGCTGCGAACAATATGCATGCATTTCGCTTGCCTTTTAGCGTGTGCTGTTATATAATAAGTTATAATTTACAGTCGAATATGAAATATGAAATATTTATTTCATACGATGTATGAAAAAATGTTTTTAAGACGTAATCTCTCAATTGGAACTAAAAGTGTTGTTTTCCTAACCTATGAAATTGGCGTTTCGGATAGAAGGGACAAAAGGTCATCTATGCATTTATATTATCTAATTAGTCATTATTTCTTTATTTAAACGCCATTTGGATGGGAATCAATAAAATATTTTAAGGTAGTTTGGACAGCCCCATCGGAGTTGATTATTTCCCTTAGACATTTCGAACAAAAAATGGTAATCTATTGGAGCAAGGGCCGGTGGATGTCAAAGTGTGGTCTAGCATGGTCGTGGCGTAGACCGAATGAACAGCATAGGTTGTTTAGCTGCTAGCTTTTTCATCATTGTTTGCAATCGCTGCCAATATACGTAAATGCGTGCCAATATTTGTCTGGCCAGATTTGAGAAAAATATAATGAACGAGACTGTCACTGTTCTACTAAATGCTTACCAGTATGTATTTTTTTTGGATCAATTGTAGATTTGGGCATATCGACGAGCGCTCAAAATTCTCGTAAAGAATCCACTTTTCATCAAAGGTAATGATTCGATATTAAGTAATGTAACGTAGCAGCCGACGTACGCACGCACTTTTGCCGGGTTGCTTAACTCATTTAGTGAGGATTAAAAAGTTTCAAAGCTGGGTAAACTCTGTGTGGAATTTACCCACCTTTGAAACTTTTTAATCGTCCCAGTAAGCTTTCAGTGGATTTGATCCACACAGCCTGCAGTAAACTCATACGTAGTTTGCGATGGATCCGTTTCCACAATAGCCTACAATTCTCCATTATCAACCGCAGGGCTAGTTCTACAGATCAAAATTTACAGAACAAAAATGTTGGAACCAAAAACGCACTGTGTTTGTATAACATCAATATCCTTCGAACTACACTAGCGGAAAAAACTAAAGGATCAAAAAAATACCAAATTTTTCGACGTTTTTTAAGTTGCTGTATTTCCCTCAAAAATGGTTGTACTGAAGTTTTAAAAAAAGTATTTTGAAGGTTGAAGTTTCTAGTTTCGAGATCTGATAATGAAACAACATCAAGCGACGTGTTCTGCGCAACCCTAGTGAATACAGAAAGAATTTTTTTTCAAAAAAATTTTAGTCTACGAACTTGGAAAAAATTTTCTAATTCAACCTAGTGGTTGAGTTAGAAAATTTGAAGTTCGTAGACTAAAATTTTACCCTATGAATCTCGCTAATTTAGCTTCAATTTGCTTTTTTAAAAAGTTCGATACTACCATTTTTTGCTGAGATATCGTGCTTTGAATGGAAAAGATTCATTTTGTCTTTAACCATCAATTTCTCAGTAACCACTGATCGCACAAGAAATTGGAGAAAGGTTTTGAAATCTTGAGTAAATTTCCCATGAATATCAAAAATTATTTAAAAAAAAATTCGCAAAACACGTCGCTTGAAAAAATGTTTCATTATCAGATCTCAAAATTAGAAACTTTAACCAACAAAAAATATTTTTTACAACTTCAGTATGACCTTTTTTAAGGGAAATACTTGAAAAATGTCGAAAAATTTTTTTTTTTTATCCTTTAATTTTTTCCGCTAGCGTATTTCTGCACCACTGGTGCTACGGTAGAACTCGTACTCGTAAATAACGCGATATTTCAAGTTTTCTATTTTGTAAATTGAGTGACGCAACCAGAAAAACAACAAATGAATGGCGGCTAGCGAAACACAAATGCATGCGTAAATAGCTGTATAAAATTTGAATTTGGAATTCTTAACCAAAGAAGAAAATTTTTGATTGAAATGGCCAGTACGACAAAACGCCAATTTCACATATAAAAACCTAATATATGACACTAACTTTGACCGCAGATATATCAAATTAAATAACGTCATATTATATGATAATACGATCTATACTTAGGTTATAATATTAAATGTCTCACAAAAGACTTTTCATCCCATTAATATAGAATAACATATAATAAACAATTCTCTCATTCACTCGGCGGAACCTAACAGAGTGTCTTAACAATAGGTTCCCAAGTTCCCTCTGACTACCCTGCCATGTATGTGATACAGTGTGAAGCTAAAAACATTAATATATTTCTAGGTATATAAAGCCAGGAGCTCGTATATATAGGTCATATACAAATTAAACCAGCCTGGGCAGTGGTTAGGTACGCAGCCATCCTGCGGTTAATTAACCGTCGACATGTTATGACATAATTATGTGTGCGTTATTTACATTATTGAAATTATTTCAGCTTTATTATTTGAATATTTAGTATTGAATATTTTTCGTATGGACTCGATCAATACCTGAAATTGCGGTAAGTGGGGTACTGAAAGGAGTTTCTTAACACTAGGTTCCTAAGTTCCCTCTAGAAAAAGAGTAATATTTTGAGTCACTGGAGCCACTTACAGCTTCGTCCGTTTAGTCAAATGAAAATAGCTAAGCGTTGTATGTCATGTTTTTTATTGTTACTTTTCTCCTATCGGTGATAGTGTGATATAAGAGTAGGCACCGCATTTTACCTCCTTACCATAGCAAGGAAAAGAAACTATTAAACGTTTAAATCCCCAGTAGATTCAAACCCACAACCCAGACTTTCCATTCTCTACTGTTCTTTTACATAGTTACTTGTTTATTTTAAATTAATGTTCTGATATCTATTTCACCACAATTTTGCTCGTCCGTATGTTCCTATTAATGATACATTCATGTTACAGTACAGTAGCTACAGCGTCCACAGAATGTTGATCATTAATTGTACGAGACTATTTTCATGTATTAGATAATATTTGATTTATTTATTTATATGAGTATTTAAAATACTAATGTATTATGTTTTTTTTTATTAAATTGAGACCAGGAGTTGTGAAGGGGGATTGTAAAGGCGAAAGGTTATTGGTTCGATACCCATAAGAAGAATATTTTAAATTCCTCGTTCTCGAGTCAAAGTGCGCGGTTGAGTTCTGATACTCAACTCGCAAAACTTTCTAGATCCACCTGAAAGTAGGAAAAGGATTGTCTTAACGGGAACGGAGTACCACATCAAGAGGTTCCCAAGGTCCTTTCTACCCTACTATATGTGGGATCATTAATAGGTGGGTGGGTTCCCGAAAAGAGGAAAAAAAGAAAACGATCAAGTGATTAAAGTTTCCATACATTTTCGTTCCATTGTTAACTAATGTGGAGTTGAGTTACTCCGCTCAAGTCACAATATGTATTAATACCTCGGCCTACTGAAAAGATAAACATTATGAAAACTTGAATATATCTAATTTTTTCTTTGTAGTTTTGATTTAGACTTAACTCATTATAGCAATTTCTATTTAGTTCGAAGAATTTCTCATTCCACAGGTACACGGACTACCTTGATACTTTTAAAAGGTGATATTATTTTTTTGTCTAGTTTTAAATGTATTAAATCTTATTATATTCTTGTAGTTTTCCATTCTAGATAGAGAGAACATAGTATCAAGACACTCGGTTAGCCACGCACCGCCAAATTTCCGAGACATTTCGCGTTGATTAGTGGAACTCCACACCATGCTATGTCATTACCAGACCGAGGAAATGAGAAGCGGGCTGGTTACTTCATACATTTTTTTATTTTTTTTGAATTCAAATATTAACTTATGAGCCTAGTAATGTTATTAATTTTACAAATATACTTTTTGGCCTGCTCGTAAAAGGGTTAGCAGAGGGAACACTATCAAGACACAGAACAGAGTGTCTAAACACTGGATTCCCAATTACCTTCTCTCAGCGTGAGGCCAAGAAACAATGCATTTAATATTTTTACTATTTTTTAAAGTGCTATTCCACACTTAGGAAAGAATAATACTAAATCTAAAAACGTATAAAAATTTGAACGAAGCAGGATTTGAACCCGCGCCTCTTGGAATCCGTCCAAGTACTCTGACCACTAAGCCAAAAACGAATGGCTTAGTGGTCAAACGAACGGCTTAGTGGTTAGGTCTAGACGCGGGTTCAAATCCTGCTTCGTTCAAATTTTTATACGTTTTTAGATTTAGTATAATGCATTTAATTTTCAATACTTTTAAGCCTTTTTTTACAACGTAATTGGTCTAAAGACTTCTAATTAAAAGAAAATGTATGGTAGCACAGCGTCACGATGCAGGTACTTTAGTGCCAGAAAGACAATTTCGAACTATATCGTTACAGTTAAATGAGGCGAGCTATTATAGAGGAATAATTAATTGTTCGACCGCTTCCTGTACTGTTATTTCATGGGTTGCTTCAACTGAACATTTCACAAATGCTTAGTTTTAATATATTATCTGTTAATATATGAAGCAAAATCATTGAAGTCTGTCGTGGTTCATGGCCACAAACGCTTGACAGTTACCGCAAGAGGCTGTGGGTTCAATTCCCAATCAATGAAATAAAATATATAATATTTTCTTCGTTCGCTTTAGTAACATGGCATATCGCGGCCATGAGTTTATTTATTTATTTATTTATTTATTTATTAAAACAGGTTCTTATTGTACTAACAGCGTAGCCAAAGCGCACAATAAGGTATATATAATAATAAGAAAAAAACAAACAGATAAGAATATAAACTAAGTACTTAAGAAAGCTAAACATACATTCAAAAAAGGTTGTACACTTATATTATACAGATCTATTTCCGGATACTGAGCAATCAAAGTGTTGAGCCGAGTTAGAGCTTGGTATGTCGGAGCAGAGCGGGCCGCTTGCGTGTGCACCGACGGCGGCTCGAACAAGCGTCGCCGGTGCAAGCGCACCAGACGGTCCGGCACATACAGTGCACAGCGAAATAAGGCCGTGGGATTATCAATTTTGCCATTAAGCAGCAAGTAATAATGTAACAATATTGCACGCTTTCGTCTAAATTCCAAGGTGTCAACTCCGACCATACCCGCTACAAAAAGGGATGGATATAAAAATGGATAGTATCCATATAGTCTTTTATATAGATATCGAGCAAATTTTTTTTGAACTTTTTCAACCATTACTTTGTATTTACTCTCATGAGGATTCCATATTATTGCATTATACTCTAAATGGCTCCGTACAAAAGAATTATATAAGGAGAGAATGGTGTCTCTGTCTTTAAACCTGGCCGTTTGCCTCATAACAAAGCCAAGGGATTTATAAGCTTTGCGACAGAGCTCAGTTATATGCGTATTAAGTGTTAGTTCCGTATCTAACGACAATCCTAAGTCCCGAATATTTAACACGCGCTCAATAGAGTTGCCGCATATATAGTACGTGTGTAGTATAGGTGAGCGGGATCGTGTAAAGATAATTGTCTTACATTTAGCCGCATTGAACTCTAATTGATTGTGTTCACTCCACTTTACTACACTATCGATGTCCCTCTGTAGTGCCTCGCAATCCGCTGCACTGTCGACACCTAAGAATAGCTTCAGATCGTCGGCAAACATGAGACATTCCGATGTCTTTACAACACTTGGCAAATCATTTATCATGATTAGAAATTGCGTAGGCCCAAGCGTAGACCCTTGGCTTACACCCGAGCAGGTGTTATACGGGTCAGAACGGAAACCATCAAATTGCACATACTGCAAACGGTTCGAAAAATAGTTGGCGAATAAATTTAGAAGTCTCGGAGTGAAACCTATGGCTGAAAATTTGCTGAGTAAGACGTCATTATGGACACGGTCAAATGCTTTTTTGAAATCGAAATAGGCCGCGTCCACCTGCTTTTTGTCCTCCATATGTGTCAACGCATAGTCTATAAAATTAATATGATTCGAAGTTGTTGACCTTCCCGCTCTGAATCCGTGCTGCTCGTTACATATTTGATTATTCACCTGTGTCGTTATATGACGGTTTAAAATTGTTTCGAATAATTTTCCAAATACAGATAACACGGCTATCGGCCTATAGTTCTCTACAACCGATCTAGAGCCATCCTTAGGTATCGGAGTAACCCGCGAAATTTTCCAGTATGAGGGATAGATTTCAGAGCTTAGGGCTAAATTAAAAATAAATAATAAAGGCTGGACAATGATACTTGCGCAGTCTTTAACCAGAAAAGGAGGTATGGCATCGGGACCTGCAGAGGAATGAGCCTTAAGTCTGCTAATAGCATATAAGACGTCACGTGAGTCGACACTGTCCACACGTTACCTTTATCTATCTATCACGTTACCTTTATCTATCTATCTATTTATATATGGGCTACAGTATGAAGCTGAGTGAGTGAGTATGATATGATCCTCTATTTTCGCAATTATCACCCATTATTTATATATTTAATTAAAATTATTTTCTTTCCTAGCTTATACCGCATACGCCATACTAGGACGAGCAAACTTGAGAAAGTTGTGTTAAAATATTCCATATTTATTTAGACACTTTCTCACATTCCTCTGCATTATAAAAGTATTGCATAAAATATAGGCGGTGCTCAACAAGTGCAAAAAAAAATGATAATACTACAAACAATCAGGTACAACCCCCACTAATTCTTGCACCTCTCTTTAAAAAAGGAGCAATCCTCTGCTAGCTCCTCCCACCTCGTAAAAATTTTTACCAAGGTTAAATTCCTCCAGGACATATTAAGTCCAACTTCAACACGCGCCAATATTAATAGGCGCCGATAGACACCAACGGCAAGATGGCCTGTAGCCTTGATGCCGTCCCCCCTCTCCCCCCTCGCGGGGTTGAGAGAGAATACACTCGACGCACACCACTTTTCTCGTAGCGTTCGTAGTGTGCACACCTGTCGTGTAACATAGTTAGAGCGTTTAATTATTAAGATTTGGCTCTTTCTATATAGTTGGTATTATTGTTTAAATTACATTTTAAGATATAAATAATAAGGTTAAGTGGTAAAATTGTTTTTTCTTTTTTTAATACATCTATTTTTGATTTCTAAAAATAAAATAATTTCATTTACACAACTACTATATAAAAAAATATAAATCACCTCATTGACATCTTTCTTCTCACTAACCAACCCATGTTTCTTCAAAGACGTAAAGTCATCAACCGTCAGCTCATTGCCGTCTTCCATACAAATAGACTCAGTATCAAAACGTATGGAATGATCGGACGTGGTGATTGTCTCGAAGGGATTCAGCGTGAAATCACCACCCATTGTCATATCTTGGATAGTTTGATTTATTTGTTCTATGGATTCGTGGGATCTGTGTAGGAAATTAGTTTTGTTTGTCTTAGATTTCAATCTGTATGCCGCACATGGTAGGGTAAGTAGAGAAAACTTGGGAAACCTAGTGTTAAGACGTTTCGTTTTTACTTTTCGACGAAATTAAGGCAATGCGTGTGTAGTGACGGGGCTCAACGCCGCACTTCGCCTTGTTACTAGAGCGTAGAAAAAAAAATCATTTCGTTGAGAGGAGATCGAACCCACCACCTGTCGCGTTAATAGCCACACGCTTGCGCTCTTTCATCACGACAGTTTTTATTATTATTTTTCATATATTTTGGGAGTTTGTCTGTTTACTGTAAGCGCGATAGGTTGTGGGCTTGACCCCTACTAGAGGAAATTAAATATTTCACATTTTTATTGTTTCGCTGTGGTAACGAGGCAAAGCGTTGTGTTGAGATCTACCATACAAAAAATCAGCAACAAGTTGATTTGTTGTAGCCAAAGCGATTATAAGAATCTTTAATATTTCATTTCCCCGACTGGAAATCGAACCCACAATCCTCGAGCTTACAGCCTTGGATTGATTGGAAACAACTGGCTTGAAGGAAATCTAAATAAATTAAATTCGACCTTGCCCATATCCACTCCTATTGTGACAGTACTACATATGTAATCAAACAGTCACATTTGTGACCATACATGCACACATGTTACTACAAATCCCCACACGTGATCACACATTCACAGATGTGACTACACATCTACACATAAATTAATCACACATCCACCTATGGGATCACACATTCATTTATTGGATCACACATGTGATCACATACCCACACATGTCACAACACATTTACACATGTGACTGCCCTCACACACATCCGATCAGATGTTTACACATGTATCGAACATGTGATAGCACATGCATACGTGTGATTACACATAAACACACGTGATAATATACCCACTTATGAGACCACACGTCCACACATATTATACACATACACACATAATTCCATGTCCACTCATAAAATCATACATGCAGACATGTGATCACACATCTACTCATATATTTACATATCCACACGTGATCACACATTGTTAGATGTGATCACACATGCACACGTGCGATCAATCACATATCTTTACATGTGATTACACTTCCACACGTTCACACATGGACAGCACAGCCACACACGTGATCACTATCATAGACATATTATTTTGGGTCCTTTACTCTCATGTAAGCGAGTGTCAATATTTTTAAATTAAAATTATTAAGTGAGGCCTTTCGTGGCGTAGGGGGAAGACTAAGAAGAAAAAATGAAATATTCGATATTTTCAAAAGAAATAATCAATATTTCAATTTGGACGCTCTAGTAACAAGACCGTTCCGCCACTAACACGTAAACCTCAAGTTCGGCGGAAAGTAGGGGAACGGAACGGTATGTCTTAACCTAGCGTTAACACGTTTACAGGTATACAGGTTCCTTCTGTCTACCCTGCTATTTTCAGTTTTCAGCGTGAAGCTGAACCAAATATATATAAATATATAATAATTACCTAGAATCCGCATTCCAAATGCCGGCAACAAAGAACGAATGTACAAACAACGACATTATTCTAGTATATTCCCATACAGTTTTCTCGAAGCCCACCTGAGCGACCAGAGACAAAGCCTGAGGCGGACTTGTACGCAGATTTTTCAACACTTTAGCAGTTTGTGAATGTCCACGTGATAATTTTAACACTAATTTTGATAGATACGTCTTGTTGTTCACATCTATCTGTAATGGAAAGGTTTTTTTTGTATAATTTTATTTTTTAGCTTCACGCTATTTCCCACACATGGTCGGTAAGCAGAAGGGAAATGATGAGCCTAGTGTTAAGACACTCTGTTGCGTTCCTCACTCTCCACTGAATTTGAGGCAGTGCATGTTGAATGGTGGTACTAAAAACAACAAATATTTTATTTCCGCGAGAGGAGATCGTACCCACTACCTCTCGCATTAACCGTTGCACGATTGTGTCTCATTGCTTGATATAATTTTAATAAACAAAAAATGATAGGCCGGTTATGCTTTGTCTCTTAGTTAAAAGACTAGAGAAAAAATATATAATTTAAGTCATAATTGAGCCATCTACGTTGTTTTTTCTATACTATAATATTATAAACAAGTAAGTATCAAGTTACATTGTGTAAGAGATTTTTTTTTTAATTTAAATCTATATGTTTTATTAAGACCAATAAAGTAGAGCGTTTAATTTTTTCATTAAAATAATTTAATTAATTCATAAAATTATATAATTAGGTAAAAGAAGACGGTTAACTTACAAAAGGTCTTATTTTGCCTGAGGAAATGAATTTTAGGGCTTGAATTAATAATGTAATCAGTTCTTCAGCAGTTTCACAATCTGTAAATTAAAAAAAAAAATACTTGAAGAACGTAGGTTGAGATGTATTTTACTTTGCGAGGATATACTTGTATTTTATTTATATTTATGATACATAAGAAAATATAATAGGCCTGTTGTGGTGCAGGGGTATTTTTTCAAATGAAATATTTAATATTTTCATATCTCTAGTAACAAAGCAAAGTGCGGCGTTTAGTTCCACCTCTCAACGCCTCGAATTCAGCGGAAAGTGGGGAACGAAACGGAGTGTCTTAACACTAGGTTCCCAAGATCCCTCTGCCTGTCTTGCCATGTGCGGGATAAAACGTGAGGTAAATAAAAATTTAGATATATATAATTTTCCAAATAAACAAAACCATTCACAATTAAAAACATCTCACAATTTATTTCTCAAATCGTTACTTGAACCTCGAATTCATGACTTGCTTCAAATTATCATCAGTTTATATTATTATATTCATCATCAGTTTTACATCAGAAATCTGATGGACAGGGGCACTAAGTGTTTACAACGTGACAGGTTATGGATTCAAACTCCGCTCTAGTAAATGAATATTTAATATTTTAATTTCTTTTCTCCACCACTACTGAACTGAACTACTACTGAATGGTTCAAATTCGTACTTTCACACTCCTTTACTTCCCAAGTTCTCCCTGCGTACCCTGTCATGTGCGGAATAGAGCATGAGCTTACAATAGTTATTCCTTTGTTTTCAAATTGTATTAAAAAAGTTGTGATTCTGTAGATATTAATTAAGTTCTGCTAACTACATTATGGGTCTCAGTGGATAATCATATTTTTTTATGTAAATAATTTTGTTATTTAATGGTTTTAGTGTGAATTCTTTGAAATTCACGATATATGCATGAAGTATTTGCTTTCAAACGTCTATAAATTATTTGATATGAATTGAGTGTTTTGCTTGTATTATTACTTTATTTATAATTAGTTATAGTTACTACAACTAAAATAAATAAGTAATTATACATATATAAGTAAAATCAGTCAACTGACATTCGGAGAAAAAAATCAATACTTATGTTTCATTCTTGAGCTTGGTGCAATCAACCAAACAAAAATGGCCTTTATAACATTAGTATGAAATATACCAAAAAAAAAATGCTAACCTCTCAAAATATCCCACAGCTTATACGTAAAATCATTACTGGAACCACAATTAGACATCAAATTCATGGCTTGCTTCAAGCTGGTGGTATCATCAGTTATACATATACATCCACCGGAAGGACATTCCGATGTGTATGTATAAGTTTCTGTTTCATTTAGTAAATCTGTTAGACGCTTTGTATTGTTATACTTTTTCATACCTGGTATTAGATTCCTGTAATGTTTAATATATATTTTTTATATATCACTATTGAAGACAGTCGTGGCGTGTGATTGTAAACGAAACAAATTGGGGTTCAATTCCTATACGACAAAAAAGAAAAGTAATATATTTTTTCTTTGCTTTGAGTTCCGCTACACAACACACACACACACGCACGCACACACACACACACACACACACACACACACACACACACACATACATAGACATAAAGACGGAAAATGGGAAAATAATTCATTTCATGTAGTAAAACTTAAATTTACAATATTCGAGTTTACATTTACATAGATGCCATCCCAATGCCCCATGACTGTGATTCGATGAATCGATATATGAGAATTATTTTATTTTCTTTGCTATTGTAGTACATTATCGACATAATATTCTGCTATTTAACACTTAATGACTCGTAAATTACTCTCCTAGCTACTTTCTCTTGCAGGAAAAAGCGTGAAACTTAATTAATGAAAAACGTACTATATATATGTATACATACTTCACAATAGCATTTTCCAACTGTATAGAATTAACGCCGGCAGCTGTCATGTCTACCAGTAACTGGTTAATATTGTGAAGCGCCGACACTGATGTCCATATTGCATTGCATGGACTTAGCAAATGACCTATCGTTACTTCTTGTTCCTTGAAATGAATAGTTATTGTTAAATAAATATATAATTGAAGTTACATATTCTATTTACATAGAGTTTAGTTCTGCCACTCAATATGCAATGCCGCAAATTTGTTGGAAAGTGGGAAGCAGAATGGAGTGTCTTAACACTGGTTTTCCCAAGTTTCCTCTACCTACCCTGCCACCTGCAGGATACAGTGTGAAGCTAAGTAAAAAGAGTGTTTACAATTCTTGTAAAGTCAATATGGTATAACATAATATAAGATATTAATTTCTGCTACTCAACATTTAGCATTTCTAAAAAAATATGGTTGAAAAATTACATAGAAAGCTATTCTTGATAAACTGTTATTTTATTATCGAATTTCACAAGGAGGGAGGGCGTAAATATAAAACTTAAACTGCGAATACTTTAAAGGAATTTCAAATTTTAAAAAATTTTAATAGCATTTTCTATTATCAAAATCTCCTTACAAAAATGCTAACGATAAAAAAGTGAGACTAGCAACATATTGTCCTTATGAAAAAATATATATACATATATAGGTACATAATATGTCTTTTTTCAGATTTACCCTGTATCCCACACCTGGCAACCTTCCCAAAATTTTCGTCTTATTAAAACAATTTCGTTTTTCAATTTTTGCCAAATTTGAGGCATTGCAGAACTTGTACCAGGGGTACAAGCATTGAGTTCTGGAGTCTAAAACTTCTCCACAACAGGCCCTATTACAATATTATACATACATACATACATACATAGCTTCACACTGTATCCCGCACATGGCAGGGTAAGCAGGGGGAACTTGGGAACTTAGTGCTAAGACACTCCGTTCCACTTTCTGCCGAATTTGAGGCATTGCGTGTTGAGTGGCGGAACTCAACACCGCGCTTTGCCTTATTACCAGAGCGATGGAATGAAAACATTAAATATTTAAATTGAAAATATTAAACATTTCATTTCCTCGAGTGGGGATCGAACCCACAACCTGTCGGTTACAGTCACGCTTGTGCCGCTGCGCCACGACAGGTCGACAATATTATTATAATATATAAAATTGAATTACACTTACAAAACGAACTTTGCAGCTAATAAAAGGCG
>DWMZ01000745.1:0-19802 GCA_018249855.1 Eueides tales michaeli
GAATAGGGTCGTGATAACAAAGAAATGTGTCTATCTATCTAGAAGTTAGATGAATGTATTGGTTTGGGCTGTAATGGTAAATATTGGTTTGGGGGAAGTGTAAAATAATTATTTCTATAGATAGAGACAAAAATCACTCCTTATTTTTATCATGTTATTTATTTGTTGCGTGTTAGTTTTCTTGCTTTACGCTTTGTTCTTTGCGGTGTTGAAATTTGGCGTGTTAAACACTTTTAAGCTGTATCTCACAACAAGTAGTCTACAACTAAGATATTTCCTTTTCTACATTCCGCCCGAGTCCATACGTGTATTTGTTGCGGAACTCTCCGCTGCACTTTTTCTTGACAAAGTTATTCTTATTTATATTGATCATAATAACATTTATACAATAAAATATATAGGCATACATATATTCAATATAAATCTGAACTAAGTTCCGTCACATATGGCCTAAATATCAGACCTTTGCTGGAACATCACTCTTGGAAATATCCTCAGAAATGACAATTCAGTTTAATAGTAATTTTACTCTATCAAATACCTACAATTCTCTACTGTATTAGACCATAACTTAAGCAACGCCACGTGCACACATTATAGCATCAAAAATCAATACCGAGTTCGTCTTGTATAATTAAACTGCAACTATATAGATTAAAACTTTCGCTAAAAGCATTAGAATTCAATATAACTTGCAGCTGTGTATATAATAGTTATATCGATTGACATATTTGTTTTGGGAATGATTTTGCTCATGTCTGCTAGCGTTACGTTTATTTGTATGCTTGGTTAGTATTGGTGGGGTCTGTCGTGGCGCACGGGCACAAGCGTGCTACTGCATACGCGACAGGTTGTGGGTTCGATCAATCGAAGGAAATGAAATATTTTCAATTTAAATAAATAATATTCTCATTTCTTCGCTCTAGTAACAAGGCATAGCGCAGCGTTAAGTTCCGCCAACCGACACGCAATACCTCAAATTCGGCGGAAAGTGGGGAACGGAACGGAGTGTCTTAACACTAGGTTCCCAACTTCCCTCTGCCCACCCTGCTATGAACGGGATACAGCGTGAAGCTGAGAGAGAGAGAGAGAGAGAGCATTGGCTGTATTTGGTGTAGTTAGTAGGGTGAGGGTCGTGAGTTTTGGTGTAAAGTATTTTAATTTAAAATATATGCGATATGGCTGGTGTTGGTATTTTTTCTTACAATATTTATTGTTTTAGTTCGTTTTAAAAGTATCTATTTGATATTTTGTTCAAGTTTTTTAGTATATGTTATTATGTGCTGTTCGTTTTTTTTTTATTTTGCTTGAAGAACATTTAAATGTGAAATAGTATCCTTGGTATTTTTTTTGGGCCAAATTTTGAAGTACTCAGTAAATTGAATACTTATTTGGTATTTATAAATTATTCTAAGTACCTAATATTTGTTTGAAGTGCCTGAAAGGTACTTTTTTGATATTATTAAGTGCCACTCGAGAATTTTAGACTTGACAATATGACTTTTACGTTTTTTGTTCATTTCAAATTTAAAAATATTACTTTCAGACTCTAACAATTACAATATTATTAAATCCCTAAGTTTTTTAAAAAAAACTGCTTGATATTGTTAAGTCAAAGAAGACAAGAGAACAAAAAGATGACAATAAACTTAATTTTATAACTGATTTTTTAACATACTAATGTTTTAAACCTAAAACAAATATTTGGTGTAACGTGCTAATCTCAGGAACTAGTCGTTCCAGTTGTAAGATTATTTTGTTTGAAAAGTCCACATATAGAGAGGCTATAGGACAACTTTATGTTTAGCTTCACGATGTATCCCGCATATCGCAAGTTAAGCTGAGGGAACTTGGGAACCTAAAGGACCTTAAGACAATCCGTTCTATTCTTCCCCCCCTTCTGCCGAATTGAGGCATTGCGTGTTGAGTGGCTAAACGCAACAGCCCATTTTGCGTTGTTAGCAGAGCCAAGAAATATGGACCATTAAATATTTAATTTGAAAATATTAAATATTTCATCGTGAGTAGGGTCACACACTTGTGCCCCTGTGCCATGACAGGCATCATAAGACATATAATAATCTTTTAAAAATAACATATTTTCATTTTAGCCATAGTTTTTACGCCTGAAGCATATAAAATGTATCATGTGTCATACATAACTTAGTTATTTCCATTTGAACAAGTTGAATTGAATTGTTTTGAATTTATTTATTACAATAACCGCCCCCGATTATTTTTTATTAATATGATTCATTATAATTTTCAATACCATTATCACTAAAGTAAACAACTTGTGTAATAACGCTCGGCTCTTTTCACAATCTCATAAGGTCACCGCCTATGTTGTATGCAAATCTGGGAAAAATACTGTTTGAATCACGAAATGCTTTAAGAGAGACACGTGAAACTTTTTTTTAATTTCACGCAGATAATAATATTTCAGGCAGTGGGAACCTTTTTTTATGATACTTCCTTTTATTTCTTTAACATATTTAAAACTCTTAAGTTATTATACACTAGGTGTGCACAGTCATTGTATTTAACTGATTCCAAAAAAGAAGGTTATCAATCTGACCTGTATGTATGTCATATTGCTTGAAATCGATAGTTTGTATGTTTATCATAATTTTCTATGAAACTTGACTGAGAAATATTATTTTTTTTTTGTTTAAATAAAGTATGTTTACATTTAGGGACCAACACTCATTGCACGGAAATTGGTTTAGTAATTTTTTAATGTGTGTACGTATTTGTGGAGGGTTTATGTAGTACATTGATATCTGGTTATTATAATTATTAACTAATGTAATATTGGAATTGATTAATTATCTATCATTATTCTCATCTCATCATAAAATGTATTTTATAAAGCCATTTTAAATTGGCCTACTTTTTTTAAAGGTATACATGTATTGTTATAATGCGCCCTAAATAGTTTTTTCACTCCACGCGCACGCTTATGCGTCAGCTGTACGGGAATACCGATGTCCTGAAGAAATGGCATTTCCGTTTTTTATTATAATATTTGATTTTTTTTTATTAAATATGTCTTTAAATCGTTTTGGACTTTTGTAAATATTGATTGAATTATTTGTGTTCTTAAGAGTATACCATTGCAATACAATTTATTTTGATTGGGCTGTTTGAATTTTAAATGATTAACATTTTTTTTTAAATTTTCATACTAAAGAGAGAAAAATATTTTTATAGATTGTATGGCATTCAAGAGGTGTAGTGGAACTTGCACCTCTTGAATGCCATCCAAGAAATTTAGCCCTCAATCTCTGTATCTCATAACAAAAATGTCTGTATCTCATTACAAAATTGTCTTTAGATTATAACTGATTTTACAATTTAAAGTATGCAAAATATATTGACAATCGTCGTAGTAGTAAATAAGAAACGACGAATCGCTTGTTATGTCTAAGTGAAATTTTATAAAATACATTAGTCGTCCCCCACAACTTCGTTATTTGTGAATTTCCGTTGTTTTTCTTGTTACCTTAGGAATTTTGGCAAATTGTCCCTACATGACATAAGTATTGTAGCGTTCTACGCCGCGTAATTTCAGTTGTACGTTGTCTAACATACATTTCAGAAAAGTTATAACATACATACAGATAATATGTATATTATAAAGTGTGCCTTGTCGTTTCAATAAAAACGAAAAGAAAACCTTTTTATAACTGACAAAATTATTGCTTTAAACTTAATATTAAAATTCAACACAATCCCTTGCTTGTCGAGTGCCGCTGATTCAATTAGCGGATTAATTAGATTAAAAAGCACCAATGGCTCGGCCCTCTGTAGGTAGATACCAGCGATATGTACAACCGTATGTACATATTTATGTACATCATACTTAAATTATATAACTTACCTGTGGGTGAATGCGCTAATCTCAGAAACTTAGAATGTTAAAAAGAAAAGTTAAATATTGGATGTGAGACCTGTCGTGGCGCAGAGGCACAAGCGTGGGACTTTAACCGACAGGTTGTGGGTTCGATCCCCTTTCGAGGAATTCATTTAATATTTTCATGTCATCGCTCTAGTACCATTGCAAAACGTGGCGTAGAGCTCCGTCACTCAAGACGCAATGCCTCAATTTCGACGGAGAGTGGGGAAGGGAACGGAGTGGCTTAACACTAGGTTCCCAAGTTCCTTCTACCTTCCCAGCCATGTACGGAATACAGCGCATGCAAACTTAAAAAAACCACTAGAAGCTATAAAAATATATGTAAAGCTAGCTAGTTAAAATATACGTTACAACATTTTATCAAGCTCTAGTTAAATTTACTCGGTTTACATTTCGCTGGTCAGTCTAACATATCTGGGTCGTTTCATAGAATCCCAACCATGGCCGCGGACGCTAGCTGATGCCTGATAGCATTCTCGCTGTTGCCAAATATTTGTATTTTGTATGATTCAAGCAGTAATTGAGTTTGCTCTGAAATGTTTATTTTGTATGTCTATTATTATTTTAATATGGAAATATTAAGCTTGCATTTCTTATTCATAGCAGATTAGGCAGAGTGAATCCAGAGTGTTAAGTAAGGCATTGTTTTTTTTAGTCGTGTTGAGTAGATAGAGGCAGACTCTCAAACAATCAATTTATTATATTAAACGGGACGTCCTCTTAGACTATTTTATGATACAATACGTTTTGGTATAGTTTTATATACTGATAACGATATATAACATCCTTATCCGTTATCTATAGGTTTTCTTCTTTTTCTTAAGCTTTACGCTGTATCCCGCATAAGGCAAAGTAGGCAGAGGGAACTAGAGAACCTAGTGCTAAGAGGTTCCGTTCTCCACTTTCTGCCGAAGTTATTGCCTGTTGTCTTGTTACCAGAGTGAAGAAATAAAATATTAAATATTTCATCCGAAAATATTATTTTGCTTCTTCGAGTGGGGATCGAACCCACAACCGGTCGTTTACAGTCACACACTTGTGATCATACACCACGACAGGAAAGGTTTTCAACTCCATTTAAACATTAGGTATGAATTGCGTCAAGGTTTACACACGAAAATATATTCACATCAGCTACAGTGGTAGGGTTGGCAAAGACTTATTGGAATATCGTCCGAAAATACTACTAGCGTAACTAGCTCCTGCGTAGATAACGTATGTATGAACGAACGATGAATGTTCGTTGATCGAAAATGTGTTCATGTAGTCAGGTTTTTGTATTTACTCTGGATTTGAACTAGTTTTTGTTTGTTGGTTTGCTCGTTTTGGAATATAGTTTTGTTTTGTGTGTTAGTCTAATAGTTTGTTTTTTTTTCTTTGTTTTTAATTTAGGGCTGTCGTGGGACTGTGAGCGCATAGGCTATGTGTGAGCGGAGGATGAAATATTTGATTTTCGCAAAAAAACATTAAAAAATTGGCAGAAAGTGGGGCACAGTGTAGTGTCTCAATAGAGAACGGAGTGTCTTAACTAAGTCTGGGTATTTTTAGGTTACCAGGGTCTGCCTACACTGCTGTGAGCGGGATACCGATGTAACTAAAAATATTGTTAGATAAATTACACACATTACTAAAGTCAAGTTAACTCTTTAAGTTTCTATTGAAAATGGAATAAAAGATATTTGCACTATCTATTTAGCAATATTGACTATTACTAAATATTAACAAGACGGTCCTAAAATAGATGCTAGTGTTGTAACCACGCTGTACCGTGTGGGTAACGTCTGGCGCATTCAGGTTTGATGGTGTAATAACTCGCCACGTAATATTTACGTTATTGTGGTACAACACTAATGTTAGATAATGGCTCTAATTCCGATAGATTTTTAAAGGTTATTGAATTTTGTTGATGTTTGTATGATGCCTTATGTGCTCCATTTTACGTGACATTAGCAAAGTGACTTCAGTTCAACTGACACGCTTGAAGCGCTATATTAAAAGTATTGAACTAATGAGTAGTGCCTTAACACGTTTTGTCCCTTTTTTCTACCTAGCTTATAGAAATATTCTAGTAATTTCAATAAAAAATAACTTATAGTGAACATTACGGCTTAAAGACAGATATTTTTTCTATAAATAGACGGAAATGGGTTTTTACAGTAATTACATTATGTAATTATTGGTGTTTTCCCTTGTTTATAGCGATTTACCTGTTTTAGGTATGTGATGTTCTTTTTTATACACCATGTAACCAGGAAATCGATAGAAATGTAGGACGCGGTCGTACCGGATATCTTAACCTGGTTTTAAATATTGACCTATTATATTAAAATCAACCAATCGTTTCCCACTCGGGGTGTATGAAATATTTTGTTTTATTTTCATTTCCTTACTTTGGAACGGCGCAAAGCATGGTGATGAGTTCCGCCACGCTATTAAGGGCAAAGAAATGAAAGTTCAATAGTTACTGAAATTATCTTCATTGCCTATTTTAATAATAGTAATCAATTAAATTTAATCGAGGCCTGTCGTGGCGCAGCAGCACAAGCGTGTGACTGTAACCGACAGGTTCTGGGTTCGATCCCCAGTCGAGGAAATGAAATATTTAATATTTTCAATTAAAATATTTAAAGTTTCATTTCTTCGCTCTGGTAATAAGGCAAAAGCGCAGCGTTGAGCTCCGCTTCTCAACACGCAATGCCTCAAATTCGACAGAAAGTGGGGAACGAAAGTGGAACGGAGTGTCTTAACACTAGGTTCCCAAGTTCCCTCTGCCTACCCTACCATGTGCGGGATACAGCTGAGCAATAAAATAAATAAATAATTAATTAATTTTTACTACTTGCCATTTCTTCTAACGTTTAATCTTATGTTTATACGTAAGAAGGAGATTATTACAGTTGACATAATGGGAGAAGCATCTAATGAACCGAGCTTTAAATGAAAAAGTTTTCTTTTTTAGCTACATTAGGGTGTTATTGTATAGTAGATACTATTTCAAAGCACCATGCAACTTCCATTAAGCGTAGATAAACATTTTTTAAAGTGTTATTCCACACTTAGAAAAGAAAAACATTTTTTTTTTGAATACTTATTGAGATTTTGACGTACTGGGATTTGGGACAGCATATGTTTTTTTTAAATAAAATATTGTTTTTCTTAAAATACCACTTTCACCGATATATCGTTCAATTTTTTTTTTGGAATTTGAGGCATTGAGTGTAGAGTAGTGGAACTTAACGCCGCGTTTAGCATTGTGCCTTGTTCAGCCAGAGCGAAGAAATGAAAATATTAAATATTTCATATTCTCGATTGAGGATAGAACCCATAACCTGTCGGTTACAGTCACACGCTTGGGCCACTGCCCCACAAAAGCCCTATATACCAAAAAACATGTAATTTTACTATATAAATTAGGTTATCTAACTAATAAGCTGAGACCTGAAGTAAAAATTAAAAACATTATTCTTACAATATTAGAAAATTGTACAATGAAACACGACATATAAAGAATAAATGGTTTTAAAGACCTTTTCGCACATAACATTTTTATTCCACCGAAATACTGACATCGGGTAGTAATAGGGCAGACTTAATCTCCTAGGTGAGCCCCGGGGATTACATTCGTGCTTCAAATAGGGGAATATTTGGACGAAATATGGTAAGCTTTTCATATGTGTGAACATTTCCCTTATAAAAGTATACATTTTTTTTGTAAAAATGACGTAAAGAAGCAAACACATGTAGAACACTATCTGTGTGCTTCAGTCTTCTCCTGTATTTTTTATTTGATCTTTACGCTGTATTACTCACGTGACAGGGTAGGCAGATTTAACTTAGGAATCAAGTGCTTAGGCTCTCCGTTCAGTCTTTACATGTAATTTGTAGCATTGCGTGTTGAGTGGCTTAACTCAATGCCGAACATTGCCTTTATTTAGCAAGCAATAAGGCAATGCTCGGCGTAATAAACATGTTTTCATTTCTCCGCTCTGGTAAACGGAGAAATGAAAACTTTAAACATTTATTTTGAAAATATTCACTGTACCTACATCTTTTAGTCATTTCTCGTATTTTTTGTGACTGAATGTACTCACTGTCACTATTTCTTTACCTCGTTCTTTTGAATTCTTTTTTTTTTACATATTTTACTTCACTTTTTAACTGTAGGTTTTTTGTATTTATTGTAAATATATGTAGTATTTTAATATTTTTATATTTAGAGTATGCTGGGAAATAATATATTTTTTGTTCCATAATAAAATATATTTAAAAAAAACAAATCACGTTTGATTTTATGATTAAGTAGAAATTGAAACAAATAAGGAACAATTCGAAAATAAAACACGAATTTAAGTCACCAATGTTTTTTCGTTTTAGACCATATTAAATAAAAAATACCACTTATTTAAAATGCAAACGGCTACGATAAAATACGGCGTCGAAAATTAAAATAAGGTGACGCACTTTACCGCTACCAAAAAGCAATGTCTTAAACAAAATTTCACATTAGTTTTCTTATTTTTAAAACAATATGAAAGTAACACAAGACCAATATGGTGCAGTAGAGCAGCGTCGTTTACATTCAGCAATCACGGGGGTGATAGATTCGATTCGATTCAACTCATAAGAAGGTAGCGCTCAGCTTCAGAAAAACTCAGCATTGCCACTTAGGCGAAAATTGGGAGACGGTGTGCCTTAAAAGTATGTTCTCTCTGCCTTCTTGATGAGGGAAAACGCGTGAAACAGCATAAAATATTAACAAAATCTGTATTACTAATATTTGAAAATTTCAAGTAAAACATACATTTATGAGTATCGAACATTCGAGTGGGGAGCGTTTTGGAGTATACAGTTTTTTTGGTCATTGCCTCCGTTAAAAATAACTGCACTCGTAACAGGTATATTTCTTTCTTCGAAATCAATTTAAAATTTTACGAACTGTTTTTTTTTACTCTTGCAGCGAGAGTCTTGTTGAACCTTATTTTTTTTTGGTAATACGCTATCTGTTTCTCGAATATGGTGTATTTTTTAAGTATCACGCTGTATCTCACATGGAGGGTAGGCAGAGGGAACCTAGTGGTAGATGGTTCCGTTCCCCACTGCATTGCGTGTTGAGTAGCGGAACTCAACGCCGCGCTTTACCTACGTACTAGAACGAAGAAATACCACTTGAGGAAGTTAAATTTAACTTTTCATTTCCTCAAGACACTCCGTTTCCACAAACTCGAGAGCAAATTGTGTAGTGGAACTTAACATAACACTACATAAGAACTGTTTATTTCTCACCAGAAAAAAATTAAAAAATATATTCGAAACAAAAAAATGTGAAAGGCGGCTTTATCACTAAGGCTGATCTGTACCATGCAACCTATTCACAAGAATCAGTTTAGAAGAGCTGGTTCGGTGTGGCAACAAAAGAATATGTCTTAGAATTCAACGCAGCTAAAACTTTTTTGTCAAATGATTTTTTTCTCTCTTATATCAATAAAACATTATACAGAGGTAATGCTCAACGTAATACAGTTTTTTTTAATATTTAGAAACTAATCGTCGCCTGCAATTTTGTTTACTTGGATATTGAAATATATATTTTAGGGAAATCTCCTCTTGGATCTCCCTTACAAGCCCTAACTTACCGAAATGCTAGGTTTCAGATTTCCAAGTATAGTAGTTCCGTTTCTGCCTTTTCTATCATTCATTTCCGAGAGAGTTTCATTTATATGGAAATATGCATGTGTAGGTATAAGTATGAATTAAAAAGGCAATGCTCCAATTGAGTGAGTCATCGACGTTTTGTTCATGAATATGTACTTAAACATAACGTGGGAGGCTTAAAATTTGAAGGTGAACCATTTTTTTATTAATATTATGAAATTATTGTTAATCTTTTTTTTTTTGGATTAAAATCTGGGATAAAATGTTATTTCTTAAAAATTAAATAACTAATTTTTCATAGCTTCACGTTGTATCCCGCATATGGTAGGATAGACAGAGAGAGAACTGGGGAACCTAATTTTAAGTGACTCCGTTCCAATCTTCACTTTCTGCTGAATTTAAGGCATTTTCGTTGAGTAGCTGAACTCAACGCCGCGTCTTGCCCAGGTACCAAAACAAACAAATGAAAATATTTAATATTTCATTTTCTCAAGTGGGGAGCCCGTAGTGCTTACAGTAACACCCTAGTACCCCTGCGCTAATACAGGCCATATCTTCAAACCAATCATATAAATACTTCTTTATTTGTATAAAAAATACTACCTGTATATCAAACTGGATAAACGTATTTATTTACGAATTCCTGCTCTGAAATCAAAACCACCCATCAATTTCTATACCGAATACCCAGTGTCTATGACATAAATAGGCCAGTTGTATATATATATCTATTAATAATTATAGTGGAGTTGGCAACTTAAATGAAAGATTGAGATTTTTAAGGGCAAATAATATAAAAAATAATAAATTAGTAATTATTCATCATTCAACATTCTAGTTTTACATAATGCCTAAAGTAATATTTTTATTTTAGTATTTATGGGGTTAATGATAATGATATTATATAAACACGTGTAAGTAAGCTTTTGTATCTTTTCTTTGATTTACTAACTCGAATTTATATATTTTTATAGATATCGAATACATTGGCAATTATATTTTATCATAATTAATTAGTTCACGCAATATAATATGACTGTATTGTATATATGTGGGCATCTACTTATGTATGTATATATATTTAGATATGTATGTATTAGTTTTAAAATCAGGTACACCTACCGATTTAACTACACCTTAAGCTTGCCTGGAAGAGATCGCTTATAGCGATAAGGCCGCCTGCTGTAATTTATTTTTGTTTACGAGTTTTCTTTTGCTTTTCTCTATCGTGTAGTGTACAATAAAGTGTTTTCATTATTATAACATTACAAAAGGTATGAATTACGAGTCCCTAGGGTAAAAAATTATAAATAAATTAAAAAAAAATAAAACTAAGAGTCTAAAAATAGTGTGACGTCTCACTGTGTTCTCTTTACCTATCGCCCTGGAGGTGGAAGAAAAATATAATAGCATTCTTTTACATAACAACATCCGTTAACACCTAAATTGAATTAGTGATTTCCGTTGCACAAATTGCAGATGCAATTTGCTGACAATGAGATCGAAGAGCTAAATTGCCACTTATAAAATCATGATTACATTATGAAACAAAGGGGGTGGATGTATGTTACAGGAGTTTTTTTATATAACATATTTTTTTGGATTGGCCTTAAATATCCTGCACATAGGCAGAGGGAACCTGGGAACATAATGATAATATATTTTGTTCTTGTGGCTCGACTGGACTCAATTATATGTGCCTGTATTTCCATTTATATTTATTTTAAATCATAAAATCAGTACCTTCAATATTTTATAAAAAATGATAAGTGTTTTTTTTTGGATTCTCGCTGTATACGTGTATAGTATGGTACTGCAGGCAGAAGGAACTTGGAAATCTAGTGTTAAGACACTCCGTTCCGTTCCCCACATTGTATTGTACCTAATATGAATATTTTCTATGTTCCAAATAACCTTCAGATACAGGTATAGTTCATATATATGACTTACATGTGATTTCATACTTTACAACTAAGAAGACCTTTGAGTTTATCACGTAGTACTGTGATTTATTAGTTGTATGTTGGATTTTAACCAAAACACTTGTTACGAAACAAAGTAGTAACAATATCATTCCAGCTTTGTTTTTGTCTTAAGAAATTTAAAGTTTTGTTAATTCCATTGTCCTTTTTATGGCAAACCGTGAATGAAATATTATTGAAGTTGAGGTCATTGCAATCTGACGAATGAAAACGCTTACGTTAGTAACGTTAGTTGATATTTTTTTCTTTTCCCTAATGTGATAAGACAAAACGCGGCGTTGAGCTCTCCCCAATTCGACGTGTAATGTCTATAATTTATATAGAATTTCCAGAAAGGGATGAGTTTTGATATTAGTTTGTACTTCCCCTTCCTTTCAAAAAACAGGATAAAGGATGACCCTAAAGTTTTATTTAGCTTCACCCTGTATCCCATCCCTATTCATGTTAGAGGGAACTTTTTTGAAGAAATGAAATTATCAAATATATAATTTCTTCAGGTGGGAATCAAACCTAAAATCTGTCGCGTTTACAGTTTCACGCTTGTGCCTCTGCACTGTGACGGACTTGACAAATCAGAATATAATTTAGTGATCGAAAATACTATTATGTATGTTAATTTCAGACTGGATTTAAGTGTAAAATTTGTTACAAAATCCAAATTATAATAACATTAAAGAAAAACACGTCTGTATACATTTCAAGTTACTGTAGAGGGAGTAACGGTTCGCTGGCGGTGTTAAAATGCCACCCGTGTACCGTGTGTAGTTTACCTACAACCTGACATTGTTATCTACAAATCTGTAACATGTAGTGTGGATGTTCCTAATTAAAAATAATTAAATGCTTTTTAGTATATGTTATGAATAAATATTTCGTTTCTCCGCTCTCCTCTTTCGGTCAGAATGTGAACAAAATTTTATCTATAAATACTTGATATTATCAAAACTGTTCTTATCTTGATTGTTATCATAATGTATATAATGATATACCTATTTTTTTTATCTTAGAATTTTAATTGTTGGTATCAGGTAGGGGGGTACCTTAAAGAAAGCACTTAGTATTAAATTTTGTACTTTTTATAAAGAGGAAATCCGATAATCAGTAATTTTTAAGTAAGAAATAATCTTTATCAGTTCATATTTGTAAATAATTACATACAAAATGCATATGTCCGTAAACGACTTTGTAAATATTTATTGATAAGTTATAATTAAGACTGTTAAATTATTGTTATTTTTTTAACTATACCAACAAATATACTTATATCTTTTGATGTGATTTGAATCGAAAGTCATTTTGTTCGGTGAATCACAATCTATTTATACTGCAGACGAAAATATTAAGCATTCCATAGACTCACCCTGCTGATTGCTAGATGATGAGCTCGGGGCAGTGCCAGAAACTTGCGACAATATAAGATTAAGGTAACAGCTTCACGCTGTAACCCGCACAAAGCAGTGTTCCTCCACTTTTCGCCGAATTTGAGGCATTGCGAGTTGATCGGCTTACGCCGTGCTTTGCCTTGTTACCAGAGTGAAAATATTAAATATTTCATTTCTTCTAGTTGGATCGAACCCATAACCAGTCGTTTACAGTCACACGCTTGTGCCTCTGCGCCACGACATGCCTCAAGTAAATTAAGTTAAGGGCCCTTTATTAACGCGCATTACCACTCGCCTCGAATGTTCCGAGTTCCTATCTGTTCCTACCCAAATTTTATGATGTCCTTATCTGTTAGTAAAACAATTTGTCTTGCGTAGTATTTTATATACATAGGTGTGGTTGGCAAAAGCCATAAATACGATACGTTGATTAACATCGTCCATATAGATATCGATACAGCGATATGGTGATTGTATGGACGCATTTGAATCTGGGCTGTAGGTCGTATCGGCCGTAAGTTTATTTTTTGTAAAGGACTTACAATAATAATTATTGAGCATTTTTTTTTCTTAGCATCACGCTGTATTGAGACCTGTTTCGGCGCAGGGGCATAAGCATATGTGACTGTAAACTTATAGATAGATTGTGAGTTCGATGTCCACTCGAGAAAATGAAGTATTTAATATTTAATGTTTTCATTTCTTTCCCTAACAAGTAAGGTAACCAGACAAAGCACGGTGTTGACCGCCACTCAACACCAGATTTCCAAGTTCCCTCTGTCTAACCTGCCATGTGCGAGATATAGCGTGAAGTTAAGTAGAGTAGAATAGAGCTATATTCCGTGCATACCAGACTAGGCAAGTGAAATCTGAGAATCTAGTGCTTAGACACTGCGTTCATAGACACTTGGTTTACCACTGTTAGCCGAATTCCTAGAGCACGCTTTCCTTTCCTACACCGATCAATATGAGCTATATGTTTTTTATTATGGATAAATAAGATTAATTCATTAAATGGTTTTCTTATTATATAAAATTGAATGAATGCTTAAAAAAATAATATTTATATTAATATTACAAAACATAAATAGATAAGTATGTTTCAACTAATAATATACAAATTATTTTTAATACGTTACCTTCAGACTTCATTGTTCTTAACGTCACATATTCACAGACCATTGTCTTTAATTGCGTAGCTTTTTTTTTGTAATTACGTTCACTTAGTTATTTGAAGTAGGTCATGTCGAGTTATATTTTCGAGATCTCGTGGGTATATTTCTCGAATTAAGTCTACTTTAATTTTTGTTTTATTTCGCAAACAACTTGTTTTGTAGAATAGCCCGAGGGTTTTTTATTTGCTACGTACATATAAACAGCAGAATTTAGGACAGTGTTATAATAATTTAGTTTTTTAATTTAGCTCGCTGTATCCCTTTGTGTATGAGGCACAATAAGCGGAGGGAACCTGGGAACAAAACCTTAAGAGACTATCATAAAATTCTTGAGGCATTATCTTTGTTAATGGATGAAATTCAAAGCCGCTCTTTACCTTATTACCAGAGCGAAAAACTAATAATATTAAATATTACATTTCCCGGTGTAGGAATCGAACCCACAATCTTGAGGCTCAACTAGCTTAATTAAAGAAATTGTTTGCTTAATTTAAATTATAATAATCTATATCGGCATCTATATTCTATAAATATCACTTGACATTGAGACCGCCAAAAGCCGAGAGGAAAAAAGATAATAAATAATCAAATGATCAATTGAATATCAAAACATTATAAGCGTGTTCTGTTTGAGACCTATCGTGGCGCAGGACACAAGCGTGCAACGAGGCAACGAATGAGACGAGACGAGACTGTTCGATCCACATTCGAGGAAATGAATGTCTCAAATTGTCTCAAACAAATGTCTAAATATATTAAATTGGGCGGAGAGTGGAGTACGTAAAGGAATAATGTCTTAACACTAGTCGACGGTGATACAGCGTGAAGCTAAAAAAACATCGTGGCAATTACAGTTTGGTACTCCGTCATAAGTGTCAAATTAGGTTATCTATTATAATAAATATGTTGAGACACCCAAGTGAATCTTTCAAATTGTCTGAAAAGAATGACTAAATATTTCAAATTCGGCGAAGTAGAGAATGGAAAGGAATGTCTTAACACTAGGTTCCCAAGTCACCTCCACCTGCCATGCCCGTAGTGTAAAATACAGCGTGAAGCTAAAAAAAAACCATCGCGTCCATTAAGCCAGGTCGGTACTCCGGCACAAGTGTCAAATTAATTAATCTTTTATAATAATTATGTTGAGAGAACATTTTTTTTGTTTATTTTTTTATACAAAAACACGTTTATGGCCATTTACGAAATGTGTGAGAATTTAAAAAAATGTTTATTTAGTTTAAACTTTCGTGTAATGGTTAATCAGATTATTAAGTATGTAGGTACGTTTTAAATAAGTTCTTTGTCTTATAAAACTTTTTTTATATAAAAACTTATTGTTTTTTATTAATGTTTCTACGTTTTATATATTTACTTGTTGTCGCCCGTAACTTTGTTGGCGGTTAAATCTAAAAATTCTAAAATAAGTTGTGTAGTTGCTCCGTTACTTTGACGGAGCTTGGTGAGAACGTCAGAGCGCTTGGACGGTTGTTTTTCTTTCGACATTTAAATTTAGTATTTTTCTTTACTAAGTGTGGAATAACACTTTAAAATAGTAAAAATATTTAATAAATATCATTCTCTCTTGCCAAACGATGATTCTAATGAATTGTCTTTGGGTAGCGGAAATTTGTAAAAATCTCCCTACAGAGACTAGCAAGCAACATAAATAAGTTGTAACAAGCGTATAAGAATTTCGACGGAGCTTGATGAGAACGAATGTCTTAGTTGGTCAGAGCGCTTGGACGGTTTCCAAGAGGCGCGAGTTCAAATCCTGCTTCGTTCAAATTTTTATACGTTTTAAATTTAGTATCCATGTTTATCTGTATTTGTTAAGTGGCGGTGTGTGTTTGCAGTACATGTTGTAAAAAAGAATTTACATTTGCGTTTAATATTTATTATATGCTTTTAATGTTTACGTTTAAATCGGCAACGTGCCTTTATATAATAGATTTATCTATTATGTTTATCAAAATATTTTCTTTTTAACTTCAATCTGTATCATAGCAGGATAAGCACAGAGAATCTGGGAACCTACCATTACGACACTCCGTTCCTATTAAGACACTCCGTTCCCGTTAAAGCACTTTCTTGTCCCCGGTTCCACTGGTTTATTATTACAACAGCATATATATATACTCAAAGCATTGTAAAAACGTGTAATGATTTTGAGAGAAACAACATATAACATTACGTCCTAATTCAATTTGATACTGTTTAGCTACCACTTACATACAATCTATTAGAATACTTATAACCTATCTGTTAGATTTTTCTGCTCAAAAAATTTTTCAATTTTTTACGCTTAGCTACAACATTGTAGCAAAACCATTTAGGTATGTCAAATTGATTAATGTCAAAAATATTTTTTATCTTTTTTTTTTGTTATATTGTTTCTCCCGCTTTCCTGCCGAACAATTCTTATAGCAAAATATAATGAATTTAACTCACAAACTAAGAAAATATTTACGAAAATATTTACGAAAGAGAGATACTGAAAGATTGATTGCCCTGAAACCCTTTTTATTATATGAAAGTTATCCATGAATATGGTTTGTAATTCTTTTATTGCGCATTAAGATGCAAAATAAAATTTTTTTTTGCAATGTTATACGCTGTAGCGCCTATTTCATGAAGTGATTCTTTTTTATATTGGATAGTTTGTTTATCCACGAAAGTCTTTAGGCTTTATCAGGCAAATCGTCAATAGAATCCACTACTATACATGTTACCTTCTGCTCTTAGAAAAAACTAGCTGAACGAATGTGATTAGTTGTGTTTCCGTCTCTTAATATTAAGTCGGATTCTCGCAACATTACACTGAACCTATGGTCGGAATATGAATAATTTAATTAAATATTTCTTTTACTTAACGACTAACGATTTCCTACGCTTTCGTGATCCAGCGGCTTCCTGCGACCTTGACAAGGTCGTCGGTTAATTTGAGAACCTTTTCGATCTAACATCTGCATCTTCACACCGCTATGTACACTGCCACTTCAGCTAAGCAAGTTTTGGAAAGTTCCCCACTCGAGGAAATGAAATATTTATTATTTTAATTTCTTCGCTCTGGTAACACGACAAAGCGCGGCGTTTAAGTACGGCCACTTCACACGTGATGCCTATAACTTTGCGGAAAGTGGAGAACGGAATGTCAGACACATTCTGTTCTCTATTTTCCGCCAAATTCTATGTCTCCTATGTATGGGATACGGCGTGAAGCTGTTTTAATGTATGGTATGGTAATGTATGGTATGGTCACCATGGTATTTTACTAAATGGTTTTATTAAATCTACAATGTAGTTTCCCATCAAACCGCCTAACGACTGTAAAAAATATACATCTAAATATAATATATATATACGTAGCGCGCAAAAAATATTTCAAAGTTTACTCCGAGTCTCGAGTCCACGCTAATCTTACGTCGCGGGCCCCGGTCGTTCACCTTGGTCGGTTGTCGCGTTACGTAACGGCCGAAATTAAAGGAATTTTTGTATTGCTTATTGCCATGGCGATAGGGTTGCCATGGTTTTTTTTTTGGTTATTTTATTGTGGAGCGTCCGATTTTGTATGTTACGGTTGTGGGTTTGATGCTCGTTCGAGGGATTGATTGCATTAAACTATTTGATTTTATTTATACTGTCTGTTTGCCTGGTTGAGTGGGTTAATCGCGGTGTTGAGCTTTGTTATGCATTGCGTGATGTCTTAATTATTTATTTATAAAGAACATGAGACAGGTTTTTACTTTAATTAAAGGCTTTGCAGACTTTTGTTTGATCGTTTTCAGTCATATAAAACTTTACTAAGTGATGATGAAAGACATCACAAATAATTATTTTATGTCCTCTACATTAAAATATACATATATTGTTTTAAATATGTTGATTTATTATATTTTTTGCCTCTATACAAACAGAATGATATATATAATAATTTATTGTTTAGTAATTTAAAATTATAGTAATAGTATACACAAAATGATAGGCTATTGTTATTATGCTTAGTGGCATTTAAATACGATTTTGTTGCTTATTTTATATAAAAAGTAGGCTCTGAAATAGCAGCTTGTAAGTGCATCATTGACTATTCTGTAATAAAACGCTTACTTAATTTGTTATTTAAAGATTTTTTTTGTAATTTATTCATACAACATGATGGTTTTAAGTGCGATTTTTTCATTATATAGGAAGGTTTGTATGTGAAATATCTATAAAATTAATATCTGCACCGAAACGAAATCTGCACGGTAAATACTTACATGCATAACATTTTTTCCTTATTTTAATTTGCTTCTTCATAGTGATATGTAGAAAGGCCGTTTATAAATAAGTTAAATGAATTCTTTACATAATCACTCATTTTATACCATACAATTATTTATTTATACACATATTCACTTCTATAAACTGACAAACACATTATCTTGTGCCACATGTCATTGATATAAAGGAACCGGTGAGAGTAGACGTGTTAGTAGTTCTTGAGTGTTGGTACGATTCCTGAAATAAATACTTAGCTTATAAGTTGAAGTAAAACGTACTTTCTATAGCTAAATTCATAAAATAAAATGAACTACAACACATTAAATTTGATATTATATTTATTTATTTTATTTTAAAATATATACTTTAATGTTTCAATATATCAAAAGAAAAAAACAGAAAATAGTCCTGTTGAAAAAGCTTAATCCGTAGTAAACTTAATACATTGTCACCAGAGCTTTTACGTAGGTGAAGGTAGTTTTAAACGACTAATAAATATTTTTGTAAAAAAAATATAAAATTCTGATAACGTCATGGTGGTTTAGTACATACTAGCACGCAGTTGTTACATATTTAAATTCAAATAAGGGAATATATTATAAATTTGATGTTTTAATGTCAGCCTATATAACGTGCAGCTTTTCTTCACAACGCGATTTTTTTGTTATATGCAGAAGTTTTTATACAAAGCAACACGTCAAGTATGAAATTTAGTAAAACAAATGAATATTAATAATTATATACGTAATCTCTCGAAGATTTGAAGGTGCGTGTGAACTGAGTGACTTAACACTAGGTTCCCTCTGCTCACCCCGCTGTAAGTGGGATACAGCGTAAAAGCTAAAAAAAATCACACGATCGCTTGTATCAATGATAACCATTAACCGAAAAAGCTGCCCAAATGATGCCACAATTAAAGTATTTTTTACGAAAAGCTTTTAAGCTCATATTATTGTACCTGAGTTTGACATTTTATACGATGGCATTGACCTTGTGCTTGAGAACTTTCCTTCCTTAAAAGTGCGGAGTGATTTATCATACGTTGACAGGTTTTTTTTGCTGATAATATGACTTTTTCAAATATGTAATTATATATAAGCTTTAATCAATTAAATAGTAACGTGGGTGTGTGTGGGTCCCCATTCAAGTAAACATTGAGCGCTATTTTTATTTTACCAACCGTATTTGCCTGCGTTCCATGACGTAAGAGATGAAAGATCTCAGACACGTGTACATGAGAGAGTAGGCAGTGGAACTTGGGAACCTAGTGTTATGACTTTTTAAATATTTAGTGTTGAGTGACGGAGCTTAACGCTGTAAAAATGAAAATATTACATAATTATTTCTTCGAGTTGGAATTGAATCTACAACCCTCCTGTGCCACGACAAGCCTCTACACTATTATGATTATTTCTAATGCGTACTAATGTAC
>DWMZ01000746.1:0-19794 GCA_018249855.1 Eueides tales michaeli
TCGACTGACTCTATCATAATTACACTCTGTTATATTTCCTCTAGAAAAGGGGCAACCATTTTGTGTATCCTACAAAAAGATTGTGACACACTGAGAAATAATTATATAAGTAATTTAATTTTCTTTTATACTATTATTTGTTTTTGTCCACTTTTTTGTCTCAACACTAGGTTCCCATGTTCCCTCTGCCTATCCCGCCATGTGCGGGATACAGCGTGAAACTGAGTGAGTGAGTTATTTGTTTTTAGGTTACAATTAAAACGAAAATAGATCTGTTGTATACTTTTATATAGTTTTATAGTTTTTAGGAATAAAAAACTGAATTTAGAGGCTCCTGTGATGCGATAATACAATGCGTGGCGTTTGCAATTATAGCACTTAACATGGAATATCGCGATGTCCTAAAACTAGGTTCCCATGTTTCCCGAACGTATCCAAGTAAGTAAGCATTAAGTATGTACAATAGTATAGAGAATATTATAGTCACCTTTACTCTTTCCGCACATTTTAAATACTCGTTCACCAAAACACTGGTAGTTATTTTTCTGTTTCAGCTTCACGCTGTATCCCACACATGTCAGGATAGGCAAAGGGAACTCGGGAACCTAATTGTAAGCACACCATTCCGTTCCTCACTTTCCGCCGAATTTGTGGCATTGCGTGTTGACTGTCAGAATTCAACGCCGCGATTACCTTGTGTTATCAGAGCAAAGAAATAAAAACATTTAATCAATTTTTTATGTCACTTGAAAAGGGCAAATTATTTTCACACACGCGTGTGGCTGTAACCGACAGGTCCTGGGTTCGATCCCCAATCGAGGAAATGAAATATTTAATATTTTCAATTTAAATAATTAATATTTCATTTCCTCGCTCTGGTAATAAGGCAAAGCGCGGCGTTGAATTCCGCCAAGCAATGTCTCAAATTCGGCGGAAAGTGGGGAACGGAAGTGGAACGGAGTGTCTCAACACTAGGTTCCCGGGATCCCTCTGCCTACAGGATACAGCGTGAAGCCAAAAAAAAAAAAGAACTTGGTAGACCGCAAACCTAACAATCGTAATTACGTAAGCAAAAGGGAGCAAAACACGAAAGAGACAGAAAAAATGTTTATTCATTTTCTTCGAAAAATATTTAAGTAGTAATAATAAATGTGTGGAGAAAAATAAATAGTTAGGTATATATAATTTTCCGCATATAGGAAGGATAATCAAAGGGAACCTCGTGTTCCTCTCTATTTCCCGTAAACCCCTCTCATTTCGAGACATTGCGCATTGCTTATTGACGTAATTCAACGCCGCGCTTTATCTAGTTACTAGATCAGGGTGTGTGGGAATAGAGTGTCTTAATATTAGATTTTCTCGTTTACCTTGCTATAAACGGAACATATACCGTTTTAAATAACAACAATCGTGAACAACAACTATGTAAATTATTTTATATCTTTACATCTTTACTATAGCAAAGCGCGGCGTTGAGATCCGCCACTCATCAGGCAATGCATCCACATTCGGCAGAAAGAGGGAACGATGCCTTGAAGTGTCTTGAAGGGAACGGAGTGTCCTAACACTAGGTTCCCTTTGCATACGTGAAGTTAAATAATCTATATATTTTTATATAAGATTTTAATTAAGAAAACAAATTTACAAATGTAAACATAAACTTTAGATAATACTGTGTACATCATATAAATATTATAAATGTGAAAATTTGTGTGTATGTATGTTTGTTCCACTTTCACTCAAAAACTACTTAACGAATTTAGATTAAACTTTACAGTAATATAGTTTATACATAGGAGTAACACATACGCTCATAATTAATTTATTTTGTGCCTATGATCTATACATATAATAAATCTGTAACCGATCACTGTCTGTACATGGAAGATATATTAAATAACATCTTATAGGGGACGTTTATTTATATAATAGGACACAAAACAGTATTTTTTTGTGAGTTTGTCACTTTGTCAGTGTGCTTGTACGCATTAATGTCAGAAACGGCTTTAAGTGCCATTTTCACGATTATATACCTGGCTTCTTACAAGTGTTTGTTTAACCGTATTAATCTAAGGAACTAATGGATCGAAATGATGTGATGTGCTTTTTTGTTATTATATCACGTTAATGTATTCCACTGTACCCTGAGGTCGTAGTTAGGTTCCTAGAACGTCCTAATGTCCTAACATTCACGAATAGTAAATATATTAATCAATATCAATAGTAATTATATTAATCAATGTCAACAGTAATTATATTAATCAATTTCATGTCACTTGAAAAGGGCAAATAATTTTCACTGATATTTACGAATAGTAAATATTTTTACTGTTTTTAAGGTGTTATTCCACACTTAGGAAAGAAAAATACTAATATCATTCTCTTAGTGAACAATATAGTAAATATATTAATCAAAATATAGAATTTAAATCGCTACTGAATATAATTTATCAGCACATTTATATAAGGATAAATACTATGGATATGAAAAGTGAACAGAGGCAATCGCTGCAACTTCATACGACTGCAACCACTGCAAGTTCATACTGTAACTTTTGTGTGACGAATCTGAAAATTTCACTCTCATCATTTTTTCATAACGCGTCCAAAGAAATATAACTTCAAAAAGCAATACCAAGCGGGCGAAAACTACTTGTGTTCTATATATATACATATATAACATATAAATCTTTTATCCAAGAAAAGCGTTAAGTACATATTATATGTATATATATATATATATATATATATATATATATATATATATATATATATATATATATGTAAGTATGTATATATATACAAATACACACATACATACAGTGCTATTACTTATTTATATGCGGCGCGCGTTCAAAGCGTTCAATTTTGAATATTTACAATACAAAATGTATCTAACGCTGAAAAGTCGACGCCATTCCGATACGCGATTGTTTTGTTAAATAACTAAATATACCCTATAGTGTAGAGGTATATGTAGGAGATGGGGGGTTCAATTTTTACGTCACTTTGATTTTTTTTTTAGCCTCACGCTGTATTCCGCGCGAGGCAGGGTAGACACAGGGAACCCGGGAACCTAGTGTTAAGACACTCCATTCCACTTCCATTCCCCACTTTTGCGTGTTGAGGGGCGGAACTCAACGCCGCGCTTTTGCCTTATTACCAGAGCGAAGAAATGAAACAAAAATTAAATTGAGAATATTGAATATTTCATTTCCTCGACTGGGGATCGAACCCAGAACCTGTCGGTTACAGTCACACGCTGGTGCCACTGCGCCACGACAGGCCTCAACTTTACTTTACTTTGCTACGGCTGGCTTAGAGAATTTTGAATATTCTTTATTGCACTATAACATAAGAAACAGAGATATAAAAATAAAGAGTTAATAGTACAAAGGTGGACTCATCTCTTTAAGAGATCTCTGCCAGTCAACCAGCGGATGTATATGAGTGTCAATCAATGTGTAAAACAAGCACAATTGAAGAAATTTAAAATGAGATGAAAATTTTAGATGTAAAAAACGAAACATATACCAATATACTAAATTTAAAAACGTATAAAAATTTTGAACGAAACGGTATTTGAAACCGCGCCTCTTGGAAACCGTCCACGCGCTCTGACCACTGGACGGTCTCCAAGAGGCGCGGGTTCAAATACTGCTTCGTTCAAAATTCTTATACGTTTTTAAATTTAGCATTTTTCTTTCCTAAGTGTGGAATAACACTTTAAAAATAGTAAATATATATATATATATATATATATATATATATATATATATATATATATATATATATATATATACACGACAAATATAAATAAATATCTATACATATATTAAGTACATATAAATACATAACTTATACAATATACATGACATGAATATAAACTAAAAGTGTATACAAATCTCTGTATTCTATAAAATACTTTTTTGTTGTGTCCGATTTTTTTGTATAATAGTTGTTGACGTAGAAAATTGATATTGATTGATCGAGTGCAAGCTGGAAGAAAAGGTGATCGAGAATGTCTTGTATTGTGAAGCACTCGTGTGAGTGCCTATAATATGAAAAAGTTATGAAAACAAAAATGTTGTGATTCTTTATGAATTTGGATCAAGTTGTAGAATTAAGAAGCTGATCGTTATATTTTATTTTTTATTGATGTTTTCATTGACTGATACATGTTTTTTCCTTTAATTTTCGTTTACGTGGGGGGGGGGTTGGTAAGCGAAGCGAGCAGGGGGTGGAGCCCCCTAGTGTTATATAAAAATATATATAAATGACAGGAAAAAAAGGTAGGAAAATTATAGCCAACGTCAAAAGTCTTAACATGCTTAAAGTTGAGAGAAGATATTTTTCGTAATTTTTGAGTGAAAAAAACAGATTCACGCTGTATCACGGATATAGCAGTTAAGCATTGGGAACATGGGAACCTAGTTATAGGACATTAATTATTATTTTACTTCCCTTGATGTGTAATAACATTAGAATTTAAAAAGATTTTTTTTAAGATTTTTAATTTTTTTAATGTGTTAAAAAGATATGTAAAATTACAATATTATATTATTAAAAATAGTCATTATAGAGACCGTCGTAGCGCAGTGGCACAAGCGTGCGACTGCAAACGCCACACTTGTGGATTCAATACCAACTCTCTCTTACAGTTTGACGATGTACTGTGCCATGAAGGAGAAAATAATTATTGTTTTTATCTTACACATAACAGAGTACAGAGTTGGGAACTTAGTGTTAAGACACTCCGCTCCCCACTTTCCGCCGAATTCACGACGCATTACGTGTGAAATTGCGCACCTTGATATTGAAGAAATAAAAAAACATTAAAATATCATTTACTCAACTGAGAATTGAAGTCACAGCCTGTCGTTTACAGTCACACACTTGCCACTGCGCCATAACAGGCCTCATTTACTTTTGCAATATAAAAACACTATATAATTATAGTTATGACAAAGTAGGTTAGTTGTACTCACAATATACTTGATTTAACACCGTTCTATAGTAATATATAATTAAATTTCTAACATAACCTCTTATCGTTTACATCACGCCTGAAGCGATAATGCCAAAAACGCTTAAGAAATCAACCCACAACACAGTTTCGGTTATATTTTGTAAGATATATACGAGAGGCGGTGGGAACCTAATGGTAACCTTCCCTTTTATATATGGAGTAAAACGTATAGTATAAGTCCCCCACTTATACTATACGGAGAGAGAGAGAGAGAAGTGGCTAGGTGATCATGTGCGGGATACAGCGTGAAGCTGGAAAAAAAAACAAAAGAAAAAGTATAGAGATTTATTTCTTGTAGTTAATTAGACAATTTCTCATAATTGAGACGGTTCAAGATTCAAAACTCGAGGAATGTTTTTTTTTTATTTCCCGCCAGTTTTTGCCAGACAAAGCGCGTGGTTAAGTTACGCCAATTAATATACAACTTGACGAATTTGGGCGGAAAGCGGACAAGGGAGTATCTTGACACCAGGCTATTCCCCTGTGGCAGTAGGTACTACAGACAGACAGTTTAAGATTCAAATGTTAAGACACTCCGTTCCGTTCCCCACTTACCACAGAATTCAAGGCATTGCGTGATGAGCTGCGGAACTCAACGCCGCGCCTTTCCTTGTTTTCTTATATATTTAATTTCCTCATATTGGGATTGAACACACAACCTGTCGCATTTACACACACATGCCTGTGCACCTGCACCACGAGAGACCTCAAAGTAGAAACGTATATTTATGTATTAAAATTAGTTGCTATTAAATTATCATTTAGTTGCGTTGCGCAGCGGCGTTAAGTTCCGCGTTACACGTAGCCAATGTGTCGAATTTGACCGAAAAACAACGTGCCTTGACAATAGGTTCCTTTACCTTCCCCACTATATGTACAACGTGAAACTAAAATAATAAAATACTCTATATAGCTTAGCAAAAACCAACTTCCGGAAACCAAGAAAGTACAAAATTCAAGTACCGCTTAAAATAATAGACAATCACAAGAACACTTGCACACTAATTGAAATAATTAAGCGAAAAGAGCGAATTTAAGCGGAAAAAAGCGATCTTTTTTTTTTAATTTTAATTGTCTACTCGACAACGACTGTCCTCAAGTGCGCTCGACGCTCCGATATTAACGAGATGAAATAATTGGATTATGATTTTAAGTGCAAGTTCAAATTTATACGAAAAATCTTGACTTTATTCTTGTTTTCCAGATTTTTTTTTTAAGTGTTATTTTCTGCTATTAGAGAAAAAAAAATGGACGAGGAATGTGGTGACGCAGGCGTACAAGCAGCAGTGGCGTTAGGGCTACTGACTACTGACACCCCGGGCAAAAAATATCGAGTATTTATTTTTTTTGTCAAAACAAATTTGAACGTAGTTTATGTTCAGATATGGAAGGCGAATAAAAAAAAACGAAAAGAGTGATGTATATTTATTATTATTGGTGCACCGAGGCTCCAGACCTCAGCGCCCCCCAAATTTGGCGCCCCGGCCCGTCATCCCATCGCGCGCCCTTCTAACATCAGCACTGGGTACAAGAGTGTGACTTCAGATGAGATAGGTCGTGGGTTCGATATACATATATTTTAATAACTTGACTCTGGTAACAGAGCAAAGTGTAGCGTAACGAAACGGAGTGAACCAACTTGACACTAGGTTCCCGTGTTCCCTGCGCCTTTCACGCCACGTGTAAAGTATAGTACGGTAAATAGAAAAAAAAATGATAATTGTGTTTTCCGCATAATTATATATTAATTATTAATAAAATTTGCTGGCGGTGGTTTGACCGCTTATAGCTATAAAAACAAAAAATACAGAAAGGTCGATAAATTGTGGGCGTCCTGAAGTCAAGTTTTCTAATTAGTAATTTTAGCCAGCTTTACGATATGTCCCGCATATGGCTGGTTAGGTAGAAGGAACCTGGGAACCTGGTGTGAATACGCTCCGTTCACTCACACTCATTGCGTTTGAGTGTCGGAACTCAACTTTGCCTTGTCACCAGAGTGAAGAAATTAAGAAGTTCAGAGTGGAAGTCGAAGCCACAACCTGTCACTTTTACAATCACCTGAGCCTCTGCGCCACGGGAACCTCTATTTTTTGTGTATTGTTCATTTGTGATAGAAATGAAATGTTTTAAATTTAAAAATTGAAAAAAATCGGAGGAGTTGAGTTTTGTCACTCCACAAGCAACGCCTCAAATTCAGCGGAAATACCCTATATCCCATGAACCGTTTCTCTGATCTGATCCAATCCAATTCTTATAAAACACAGCTAAAACCACCGCAATTAACGAGGTTTTCAATTAAAAAAAAGAGACAAATCCATATATTCATTCAGGTGTTACAGTGCCACAAACAAATAGACAGATCAAACACATAACACCCCTTTTATGTATAGATGGTCAAAAAAATACATAAAATATTAACGGCGCAGTCATCTATACTGTACACTCAAATAGTTTGTTACAAAACTAACTGTAAAAGCGACAGGTCGTGGGTTCGATGCCCACTAGAGGAAATTCCTTCGCTCTGGTCACAAGGCAAACGCGGCGTTGAGTTCCGCCACAGAACAGAATATTTCAACACTGGGTTCCCAAGTTTCCTCTGCCCACCCTGAAAAATAATAATATAATTTCTCAAATCACCTTCCGTTCTCACATTTTTTGAGCAAACTAAACTAAACAGGAATATACAGTGTGTTCCATATAAGCAAACATCTACCGCTTCACGCTATATACAGGGTGTGTTGAAATCGATAATGACAATGGCGTACACCCGAACAGCCTACGCTAAATGTTAAATAAATATTGTTAGCAATAATTACGTTAACACGTTCTGAAAATTATTGAAACACGCTTTTTCACTGCAAGTAGGTGGTTAATTTTACACTTTGTACGGTCTTGTGTGGGATGAGTTAGAAGATGTTTTCTTAGAATATATTCAAAGGAGCGGCACAAGCGTGTGACTGTTACCGACAGGTTGTGGGTTCGATCCCCAGTCGGGGAAATGAAATATTTAAATATTTAAAGTTTTCATTTCTTCGCTCTGGTAGTAAAGTAAAACGCGGCGTTCAGTTCCGCTCAACGCGCAATGCCTCAAATTCGGCGGTGGGGAACGGAAGTGGAACGGAGCATCTTAACACTAGGTTCCCAAGTTCCCTCCACCTACCCTGCGGTATGCGGGATACAGCGTGAAGCTGAGCGAGAGTTAACTATAAAAAACGCTATACGCTTACAACTTGTACTATACAACTGGTGTTATTAAACAAACGAATGTGGAACTAAAACAGGTTACAATGCTTAAGTAAACTAACCACTTGACTGTTTGGGCGGTCTTGTTGTGACGGAGGTAGCGGATTTGATTTTTAGGGTTCCGTGCCTCGAAAGTTCCCTAAATAAGATGAAAAGAGACTTATATGTTTGTCTGTCAAATTTTTAATCATAAACTTAGTGTGTAAATGCCCTAATTCGTTATATACTTATACTATAAAAATCGACATCTATTTTATTCTATACTAGCGACCCGCTTGCGGCTTCGCCCGCTTATATTATATCGTTTAACTTACTAATCTCAATTACTGTCTTGTTCTAATAACATTATCACTTTTAAGACAATATCTATATACATTGAAAACTAAAATTACAGCTTATTGTGTAAACATTTAGAGAACTTCCCCCCGAATTGAGGCATTGCGTGTTGATTTACGGAACCCAACGCCGCACTTTACCCTATTATCAGAGCGAAGAAATGAAAATGTTAAATATTTATTTCCTCCGATGGGGAGAGAATTCACAACCTGTCCCCTTAACAGTCGTACGCCCCTGCGCCACGACAGACAACCATTTCATTTATAAGTATAGATAATTTTAAGAATTTTTTTTTAGTAACTACTAGAACACCCGGAACCCTGGGAACCTCATGGAAGCATGGGAACCTGGTGTCATTGAGAACCTTGACAGCCTCAGGGATCCTTGGATATTTATAATCATAGGGAATCTTGGGTACATCAGGGAACCTCGGGCACAAATGCATTCATTAATTGCAAGCATTACATGGCATGTCAATGAGAGGTCACTAATAGACAACGTGTTGAAGTCAATAAGTTGTTTGCATACATACATACATACAGACAAATATTATTATAATATAGCATAGATAAACTATAACGGCGTTCAGTTACAAATTTGAATCCGCAACTGACATAAGTTAATCTCCACCACATTAATTACGTCAGATTAACGTCAAAAACGTCTGTTTGTCCTTCAGACTCAGGAGTCCATCACGCACTACCTTGTTGCACTGCATTTTAATATCGTTTGTCTCGATATTCGTTTTTTCTTCTATTTTAACACAATAGGCGCAGTGGTACAGCGTCTGGCTGTTACTGACAGTTGTGGGTTCCATTCTTGTTTAGCACTAGCCACTTAACCGCGGCTTCGCCCGCTTGAATTACAGTATTTTATTTACAAATCTCAATATATTTTTTGTTCTAATAACATTATCACTTTTAATACAATATCTATACATTGAAAACTAAAATTTTAGTTATATAAATAAAAAAAAAAAAGTAGCCAGTTTGTTGAACTTAATATATTGAAATTACGTATATTTTTATTTATCGATTTAAATAAAACAAACACTAAATGTTTAACAATATTTTTAGTGAAAACTGCCTTTAAATCTGGCTAGCCGTTTCTGAGATTAACATATATGTACAAACACACAGACAAATAGAAAAACCCATTACATAAATAAACATCCCCTATAAGATGTTATTTAATATATCTTCAATGTACAGACAGTGATCGGTTACAGATTTATTATATGTATAGATTGTTTTCATGATCTTTTCAAGATAGAAAATTTGAGTTTCATAACCTAAAATTTACTGGTAATAATAAAAATAAATAATTTAAACTCTATCAAAATCAGTACATCAATACCAAGAAAAGGGGAGAAAGCGTCAATAAATATTTAATTTAAATACAATACGGAAAAAGGCAGAAAGTTCGGAAAAACCCTTCAGAATGTATAATATTCGTTAAATAATAGAGAAGGCATGTTAAGATACAAATTCTAGACGTCGTGGGGTTGCAGAGGGTAATGATAGTGATGGCGTGTGCTTTTATCGATAATTTAAAATGCCTGGTCTGGGCCTGTCGTGGCGTAACTAAAAGGCCTGGCCCTGGCCTGGGTCTGTTTTAATTTTTTCTGTCTGGTCACATGGCAAGGTGCGGCGTTGAGTTTCGCCACTTAATACGCAACGCCTCAAATTCGGTGGTAAAGTGGGCAACGGAAGTGGAACGGAGTGTTTTGTTTCAGAAGTACCCTCTGTAGCTGACTAGTGCAGTATTTATTAATATATGTATACAAAAAAATATTATTTACTAGCGATACAAACGCGACTTCGTCTGCTTAAATTTGTTGTTATATTACATATGAATTATATAACTTGTTTCCGTTAATTGTAGTCTATGTGTTTCCGTTAATTGTAGTCTGTGTTATTTGGATGTATAAACTATATCATTTTAATCCATCCTTGGCTTAGTGGCTTAGTGGTCAGAGCGCTTGAACGGTTTTCAAGAGGCGCAGGTTCAAATCCTGCTTCGCCCAAATTTTTATACGTTTTTAAATTTAGTATTTTTCTTTCCTAAGTGTGGATTAACACTTTAAAAATAGTAAAAATATATCATTTTAGTTTCAACACAAACTGTTAAGTAGTTGTTGTACGATAGTGGAAAAACATTAATTTAAAGAAATATTCATACTTATAACAGCATTAAATGCTTCGAAAAGCCTCAAATTCGGCAGAAAGTGGGAATCGGAAAGGAGTGTATTAACACTAGGTTCCCAAGTTCCCTCTACTTACCCTACCAAGTGCGGGATACAGCGTGAAGCTGAGGTATAATATTATGAAGTCGAATAAACGCTTACAGCTCAACGGATACTATGCATTGGTCATAATACATACTATTAAGTTATTTTTTTTTAATTTGTACAATTTTTTTTTATTTAAATATTGCTTTGGTAGATTTGTGAATATACCGTAAAAGCGACAGGTCAGGAGTTCGATCCTCACTCAAGAAAATGAAATATTTAATAAAAATTATTATTTATATTTAAAAAAATATATATATTTAAAAAATATATAATTTTTTTATAATTAAATAAATTTAAAACAAAAAGTATATATTATACTAAATTATAGCTTTCTATCTTTTCTAAACATGGATCATTATAATATATAGTATATAAAAAAAAAAAAAACTATCGTATCACAACACTATCCAAAAAAAGAGCATCACTAGCAAGCAACATTTCCATGTAGGTCGCATAAAAATAACATTTTCGCGCCACCCAAAAAGAGCATCTGTTCAAATATTGAGTTGTACGGCGTCCGTAGAATACGAGATGTATCTGAAAAACTGCCTTATTATACTTAAATATACCAGTTCCTTATGCTCAGTGGTGATAATTTAAATATATATATATATATATATATATATATATATATATATATATATATATATATATATATATATATATATATATATATATATATATATATATATATATATATATATATGTGTATGTAACGGATTCTATATAACATCTACACTATGCCTAATGAGGCCTGTCGTGGCGTTGGCACAGGTTTGCGTGTGAACGCTACTGGAGGAAATTAATTATTTAATAATTTCGTCTTTTTTCATAATTTTCGCTGGATAGTGGGGAACGGAAGTGGAACGGAGTGTCTTAACACTAGGTTTCCAAGTTCCCTCTGCCTACCCTACCATGTGCGTGTGGCTGAGAGAGAGAGTTCATTTTTTCGCTTTGGTGACAAGGCGAAACTGCCTTGATTTCTGCCACTACCCTGCCATTAGTATCCACTATAGCATGAAACTGAAAATATACCATAATTCTTGTAAGTCAAATGTTGATGCATTTCTATTATAAGGTTAGAAGCAGGTTACTTTTTTAGTTTATACACTTATATATGTTGTTTAAATATATAATTTAAAAAACTCCAGACCCAAGAAAAGATCACCTTATCACGGCAAAGTACTTTTTACTCCTTGATTTTCATAAAACAGAAAAAAAAAGTCTAATTTATAACCAGTTCGTGTATTCAAGATGCTACAGATGTAGTTTTCTTAGATTTGACATTGGGCGTTGACTGGCGGAACTCAACGCCGCGGCTTGCCTACCAGAGCCAGTAAATGAAAATATTAGAATATTTCTTATTGAAATATAATATAATTAAGAAAATTAGTTTCTCAAATATCTTCATTAATATTATAAGGCTAAATTGTTTATTTGGTTGTTTGAACGTGATAATGTCAGAGACGACATGTCTTTTCCAAAATTTAATTAAATCAATATATCACAGATAAAAAATAGTTGAGGCCTGTCGTGGCGCAGCGGCACGAGCGTGTGACTGTAACCGACAGGTTCTGGGTTCGATCCCCACTCGAGGAAATGAAATATTTAATATTTTCAATTTGAATATTTAATGTTTCATTTCTTCGCTCTGGTAATAAGGCAAAGCGCGGCGTTGAGTTCCGCCGCTCAACACGTAATGCCTCAAATTCGGCGGAAAATGGGGAACGGAAGTGGAATGGAGTTTCTTAACACTAGGTTCCCGGGTTCCCTCTGTCTACCCTGTCTCGTGGTGCGGGATACAGCGTGAAGCTAAAAAAAAACTACGTCAGAATAAAAAAAGACGGCTCACCTCTCAATTCTCTTTCTATAATATCATTATAAACAAAAGGTTAATCTAAATAATACTTTAATCATAACAAAACATAGATATTTAGGGGAAGACCATAACAAAAACAAATTGACATTGTTTCAGGGAATCCCCGTTACGGATGAAATGGCTATAGGTAATAGGAAGTCAACTATTTTCCTCTTCCCTAAATAAGGTAGGGGTAGGGGTAGGGATGGGATCGATACCCTCTAGCCTCCCTTAGCGTCAAATTTGAATTTGCTGTTGTATTAAAAAAAAATCACTTGCATTTCAAACACGTTCGCGGGTAGTTCTAATTTTGTTTTATTTTTTTCTTTATATATATTATTATTAGCAACTAAGTATTGATGCTTTGGATTTGAAATTTTGGAGCAAATTTTGTTAATTTGTTTATATTTTTTTTAGTTTCACGCTGTATCCTGTACATGACATGGGAACCTAGTGTTAAGATACCTCCATTCCGTTTCCCACTTTCCGCTGAATTTGAGACATTGCGCGTTGAGTGACGTAACTCAACGCCGCGCTTTGCCTTGTTACCAGAACGAAGAAATGTAAACATTAAATATATCAATTGAAATTATGAAATAATTCATTTCCTCGGTACGTTTACAGTCACACGCTTGTGCCGCAGCGCCACGACAGCTATTTTCATATTTAAGCTGTACAATTGTAATCGCGATAATAATTAGTTCGATTCCTATTCAGAGAATTGAATTGTTTTAATTTTCTCCCTTTGGTAACAGGTCGATGGAGAACGGAGTGTGTCATCTCTATGTCCCTCTACTCAACGATACAGCGGCGTTGAGTTGCGCCACTCAACAGGCAGTTCCTCAAGGAAAAATCTGAATCCATAATGTCTTTTACTACAGATTATCATTTTTTTTTCGACATTCTACGGAACAAATAAACTTGTGATATTTAGTGTATATATAAAACTCATTCGCGATGGAATGTCAAATTTTCCGTTCATCAAAATTTCAAAATTCTAAATCAGATATTATTAAATAACTAAAAAATAAAAAATATATATAAGAATTTAACTTATATAATAAAAAAAACGCTATATAGGTACAAGTGCTTCAAGTGCTTGGATTTATAATTTATACGAACCTTAAATCAAGCGGTTTACTAGAAACCTCTGAAGAGATCCACTACATCCTGGCTCCATCATCAGACCAGCTCTATAGTATCATATAATTGTATTGCTGCCTAAGCTAATAACTACTTTAAGATGATGAAAATGTTTTAAGTTAAATTCAGATTATTTGATTTTTAAAAAAAGTTACAAGTCGACCTAAAAAAATCGCGCTGTTACCCTTGTATAGGTGGGAAGGCAGTGGGAACCTGGGACCCTAGTGGTAAGACGCTACGTACCCACTAAGAGACGTCAATTTATTCTTTTCGCCAAATTCAGGAAGCATTGTGTGTTGAGTGGCAAAACTCAATGCAGCACATGTTTTCGTTACCAGAAATTATTTTTTTTTTCTCTGCTGGAGATCGAACCCACGACCTGTCGCGTATTTAACATGTCTGTTTCGGGTTTCATGTCTTGGCCGAGGAACATTTGTATGCAGATGGTTTTCCATTTTGGATAAAATTTCGCATCTTGTCAGGCTTTATGAAAATATAAGGGGAAAATAATGTTTTCAGAAGTTACTCGCTACTGCTGTACGTGACGGTCAAAGGTTCGATTTCAGCTTGAGGGCACAAATTGTTATCATTTCCTCTTGTCGACGTTGAACTCCGTTAAGGTTCCCAGGTTCCCTCAGCTTAACCTGTTATATGGGAGACTGTTATGTTAGAAAAAAAAATTCTTACAAATCTCTACCTAAAACTTGGTAAAGACTTCTCGATATATATCTTCTAGTGAAAGCACAAATTGATGACTTCTGTTCCAGACTTTATGTACGTGGATGGGATTCTTATCTGAGATAAAGATACCTATTCAATACTTTGGATCTTTTAACCATTTGCTAAATCCGTTGAAAAGTTAAAACTTAGCACGATAAGGTCGTCGTGACGTGGACTATTTACTTGGGAATGGTTATTTGATAGACAAAGCGCGGCGTTGTGTTGCGCGCGTTGTACTTTTTTAGGAATACATTTTTAGAATTTGTATGCAAAAAATGAGAGGTTTTTTTTAATTTTTTTTAATCAAGTTCATCATATTTAGATATTTCTCGAGTGGTTATCGAACCCATTACCGGCTACAGTTCTATCAGATTCTGGATTTGCGCCACTGTGCCATGTATAAATGAGACTACATTCATTCTTAGATGCTAATTTAATACTCTTAAAGTTTTATCTTAGTATCAAATAGGATTATCTTTCTTCTTTTCGTGCTATTGTAAGCGGTAGTTTTAATTATGAATTATAAGCAAATGAGATGTTGTTATGATTATTGAAACATAGTGTTAAAAGAAGGTGTTATGACATTGCTACAAGTAAATATAAAATATATAAATAAAACGCATTATTAATAATTGAATATGTGTTGTAAATTAATTATTTTACTAATGATTACAAAATTTGTTTATCTTAGAGTTGCTTAGTAAAATAACAGGAAATTATTAGTTGTACTTTTGCAGGAAGAATTTGTTTTCGGTACTCGCGCTGCCAGTAGTTGCATATGTAGATCGGCTACCGAAAGAAACAGGTATAAGTGTAGCAAAAGGGCAAATAAAATAAAGAAATTTATGATGGAAGGTAAAAAAAATTTAATAGAGAGAATAGGAAACGATCCATAATAACCATAACCAGGAAAGAAGGGGGTATTGGTTATATAAAGGTAATTATTCGGTGAACAAACTACAACCTTGGTGGATTTTAAAAATAATCTTCATATTTACCGAATAGCAACGTGTGTTGTTAAATAGTGAATTGTTTGCCGAAAGACTGATGTTAGTGAAAGGCAAGTAAACTACCGCTTACACATCGCAGGGTAGACACAGGGAAATTGGGAACCTGGGAAGTATTAAGACACTCCGCTTAATACTTAAAAACTTAATATGGAAAATCCCAATTTTCTCCACTCTCCTACACTCTCTAGCCTACCTATATAGGCTAGGGAGTGTAGGGGAGAGGGAATTAGATATATAAGTCCAGGAGTATCGCTAGTGCGTTTTTTATCAGTCATTCTGTTGCGAAAGAGTTTTATATATAAACTCCATTTTTTAATATGCAGCGTATTTGAGTTTCGCCAAACCCAAAACCTCAAGTCCGTCAAAAGGTATGGAACAGAACGGAGTGTCTTGACACTATGTTCCAAGTTCCCTCCCCCTACCCTGTCATTTGCGGGATACAGCGTGAAGCTAAAAAACCAAAAAAAAAAATATTTTTTTATATTCTTTCAAGAAAAGCAATCGTTTCAAATCCTACCTTGAACTTGGCCTACCTGGTTTGACTTCTATGTCTCTGAGCTTCACGTTGAATATATGTTATATTCGTATATATGTAGTAGGGTAGTTTGAAAACACTTATCATTGACTTATTTTCAATACAAGGAACCTCTATCTTCGAAGCCGCCCGATTTCTAAACATTAGAGGAAAATGAAAGCCAAAATTCTACTAGCTTGTATGAACAAACACTCAAGTAAATTTATGCTAAGCCATAACCTTTCATCAATAAATAAAAAAAAAACTTATTACTAAAAAAAAATATATATTTTTAAAAATAGTTAATCATAGATAAACAATTAAGAATGGCGACAAGAACAATTATTTTTCTAAGTTTTCTAAAAACAAAAACCTTTAATAAAAAAAATCATTAGGGAACTGTCTTAAAGAAAATTGTCGGTCCCAGAAATGTACGGTTTAAATATAAAATATTTGAAAAAAATGGAAAAATACTTCTATTTCTATCTAAATAAAGTTCATTTTACAATAATTAGAGGCTTTAATAAGCGTTTTGACAAAAAGCAGAAGATCCTTGTGTTTCTAAATTACGTCTTTTGTTCCTTAATCTGATAAAGTCTGCGGAAGTAGCCAGTTCAAATTGAGGCAGATTAAAAATATTTTTTTATCTATTAAGTAATAACAAAAGCTTGGCCGATTTAAACGAAACGTGCAATTATATTTTTTCTATTTAATCTGTGCTTTTGAATAGCAATATGGATTAAAAATAAATCCATAGACATTTTAATTTAAAAATGTCGACTATTAGTTTTTTTCAAAAAGAATAATAAATATTGTAGAAGATTTTTTTAAATTAAATATTTAGAATTAAAAAGTATCTGATAAGGCCTGCAGAAGCAGCCAGTTGAAATTAAGGCAGAATAAAAGTATTTTTTTATCTAAGTAATAACAAAAGCTTGGCCGATTTAAACAAAACGTGTAGTTTTATTATTTTCTGTTTAATCTGTGCTTTTGAATAGCAATGTGGATTAAAAATAAATCCATAGACATTTTAATTTAAAAATGTCGACTTTTAGTTCTTTTTAAAAAGAATAGTAAATATTCTAGAAGAATTATTTAAAGTAAATATTTAGAATTAAAAAGTATCTGATAAGGCCTGCGGAAGCAGCCAGTTGAAATAGATTAAAAATATATTTTATCTATTAAGTAATAATAAAAGCTTCTTCGACTTAAACAAAACGTATAGTTATATTTTTTCTATTTAATCTGTGCTTTTGAATAGCAATATAGATTTAAAACAAATCCAAAGACATTTTAATTTAAAAATGTCGACTATTATTGTTTTAAAAAGGAATAGTAAATGTTCTAGAAGAAAACTATTTACTTATTGTTATTTTCTATATATATTTACAGTTAAAAAATATATAAGTGTATAGATAGTTACAGGTTCGATATCTATTCTGGGGAATGATAAGGTATATTTTTGATATTCCTTTGCCCATTATCCGCCTCAGTCTCTTGCATTAATGACTACAACTAATACAACTTCTGTTACCAGAGCACTCCCACCCAACACGCTGTAGGCAGAGGGAACATGGGAACCTAATGTTAAGACAATCCGTTCCAACACTCCGTGTCAAGACACTCCGAATTTGAGGAATTGCGTGTTGAGTGGCGGAACTCAACGCCGCCTTGTTACCAGAGCGAAGAAGTGAGAACATTAAATATTTAAATTGAAAATATTAAATATTTCATTTAGTTGAGTGTGTATCGAATTCACAACCTGTTGGTTACAGTACCGCTGCGCCACTGTTACCAGAGCGGGGAAATGTAAATAATTTAAAGAGCCTCCCCTAAATGAGGATCAAACCCACAACCTTCAAACTCAGTCAGAAGCTAGACGAATGCACCACTAAGGTCTATAAGACTAAATTGCAAGAGATTCATGAAAAAAAAATAAAAAAAAAATAGAAACAGGTCACGTGCTTCAGCCAGTTCTAATTAGAAACGGTCGAGTATTTCAAGTTTGTTTCTTTTAATTAAGTTGGCATAGTGAGTGTTTTGCATAAGGAGTGCATACCGACAGTTAATCTTTGATATCTTAAGGTCTTATATAAATATTCTCTTTTCTTTTTTTTTGGAGCTTCACGCTGTAATCCCGCACAAGGCAGGGTAGACAGGGAACTTAGGAACATAGTGTTAAGACACTCACTTCCGTTCTCCACTTTCCACCGAATTTGAGACGTTATGTGTTGAGTGGTGGAACTCAACGCCGTACTTTGCTCTGTCACTAGAGCGAAGAAATGAAAACATTAAATATTTAATTTGAAAATTATATATATTTCCGCGACTGGGTATCGAATCAACAACCTGCTATATTATAACAACAATGAGAAGCCTGTTACAAGCATTCGCCTGCAAATGCGACAAGTTATGGTTTCGATCTTGACTCCAGCAATTTAATCATTTAAATTTATTATTTCTTCACTCTGGCAATAACAACGCGCGGCGTTGAGTTCTGAATCTCAATAATGTCTGAAATATTGTTCGATACAGTGTGAATAGTAGAAAAAACAAAAAAGTAAATTATATTTAGAAATTGATCACAGTACCGCGCATAGCTTCACGCTGTATCCCGCACATGGCCGAGTAATCAGAGGGAACTTGGGAACCTGATATTAAGATACTTAATTCCGTTCCCCTCTCCGCTACACAAATTGAACATATTTAAATATCAATAAAAATAGCTCAACTAACTAAATAAATTTCCGGAAGAAGCAATATCTTGAGGTTGAACTGTAATATATAATATATAGACTGAGCCAATTATACTGGCCGGCGTCACTTGTCGGTAATGGCGGCCGTTCCCGCCTTTTTCGCTGTCAAAGCGCTTTTTTAGCGGGAAGTCTTTTTGGTGTTAAATTTTCGCGTTCGGTTTCTGCAAGGATGATATTTTAAAAATTTTCTTTTCTTTCCTCAATATTATTTGTCAGTGGTTTGGAAGTTTCCCAGTTGATATTAAATTTTGTTATTTATTAGGCGCGTTTCAGTGACAATCTATAAAATGCTTTTTGGTAATAAAATGTTCACCAATTTCAAAGTTCAATAAGTAGACAAAAATTATAACAAAAATATAATACAATCTTTAAAAAAAATCTTCAGAAAGTGTAAATATTTTACAACGACAATGACGTCTGTGGGTTAGTTCTCACTTGAAGATATAAAATATTTAATATTTTCTTTTCATAGCTCTGGTATTGAGCGAAGCGCGATGATGGGTTACAATACACAACACATAATACTTACCTGATAACTCGGCGGAAAATTGGGAACGGTGATGTAATTCTAGGTTCCCAGGTTCCCTTGCCAAACCAAATATGTATACAGTATATTTATATGTTTTAGACATGCCTGAATATAATAAATGATATGATAACAAGAAAACGTCAGTAATATATTTATCGTATCTTTTGATTTCCGATTTCCCGCCTTAGTCTCGCCTGTAAGAGATTGCTATCTTAACGATAAGGTTCCCCGTTACATATTATAATCTACTTAATGCTAATTACTTTTGTTTTGTTTTCTATATTATATTCTTTTCTATATTATTATTTATATATTTTCTTTGTTTTCTTTTCTATATTATCTATAATTGTTGTTCATTGTTTA
>DWMZ01000747.1:0-19785 GCA_018249855.1 Eueides tales michaeli
ATATATATATATATATATATATATATATATATATATATATATATATATATATATATATATATATATATATATATATATATATATATATATATACTAATTTTTAATCTTATCATTTTTTTAGCTTCACGTACGCTTGGACATGGCAGACATTAAAAAAATAGTAATTATCCGACCTGCCAAATGGACGATGAATGAAAGAAAGACACAGTATGCAGAGTGAAAATGTGAGAGGCAAAAGAACGAGAACTGGACTTAGTGAGAAATGCAGATAAGTTTTCCATCACAATAGAGGATTTTTATGTTAAAAAAACATATACAGAGTAAGTACAGTCTTCAGACAAATAAACTATCCTACACAAAAATATTTTTTTCAAATGAAATCTTGAGATTAAGTCGTTTAATCAAAAGACCTATAAAATAATATCGAAATGGTGTAATTAAAAAGAAAAACCCCTTTATGTTGTTTATGTGAGTAGGTATATTTTTATTTTCACAACACAGTTGGACGAAGCGCGCCATTGAGTGTCATTATTAATTACAATAGATCGTTAAAGTCTTTCATAGAATATTTTATCGTTAACAAATTTTTAATTCACTTTCGAAAATGTACCTTATGTTGAACAATTCTGAAATAATTGATTCTAAATATTTACTGGTGAAATTCTAAATATTTATTGGCGAAATTAAAAAGTATCAACTTAAAATTCTTGTAATTTTGTCAAAATCAAGAAAGAAGAAATATATAATATTAAACAAAAATGTAGTATAAAGTTACAAGTATATTCTTATTATAGTTTGTTCAGCATGAATCGATAATATTTAACAGTTCATTTATATGTTCACATAGGCAAATTTCAAATACAACACATGCAAAAGTTTCGTTTATCAGAAATCATTCTGTTTCGAGGAAATATCAATGTTTTGTAATATATGAAAGAAAAGAATTTCGAGCAGCAAAGGCTTTTGTACTAAAGTTAATACATGTTTCTATGCACGTACAATGACTTAAAGTGTTTTCCGAGCTTACGATTTATGATCGTTAGATACTCTTAATTTTAAAATATTGACTTAAAATCACATCAACTTACATAGTATGAGCGAGATTGTTTTTTTTTAATTGGTTTAAATTAATTCTCACACTTATTCACTTTCTTGATCTCGTAAAACGTGACGTTTAGTTCCAGAAATCTATGGTATGGTTCTTTGATTATGGCGTTCCGAGCCAGAAATCTATATGCAATGTCTAAAATTCAGGCTGAAAAATGAGGAATTAAACTTTTGTAATAAAACAAGATACTTCGAATTTATACAACGAAATAACCAAGGATTATCATAGAATAATAATTAGGCAGTAAGTACTATGAGTTAAATATGGATTCGTATATCATTCTCACAATCTCTAGTTATTAATACAGGAACATTATCGAGGCCTATCGTCGCGCAGGGCAGAAGAGTGTGCCTGCAAACACGATAGATTGTGGGTTCGACCGACTCCCATTCGAAGAAGTGAAATATGGAATATTTCCATTTCCTCGCTCTCGTTACAAGGCAAAGCGCGGCTGCTACTCAATACGTAATATTTGAAATTTAGTAGAAAGTGGGGAACGGAACGGAGGAAGCAAAAAAAAAATACAAATATTTGTAAGATTTTATTAGTACCTCTATAACTTTGATTAAGCGCTGTGATTATTAATGCTATAGCACTTATTCAATGGAATTGAAATGACATCTTAAATATTGTCTTCTTGTATGGGAATCTGGAGCCCTATATTTTTGTCACGCGTAAGGTCAACATGCCTCGTCTTGTATTTTGGAAAAGATGAGAACGGATGGATATGGATACCTAAATTTTAAAATAAACAATTATGTCATTTTAATAATTTAAAATAATTTTACTGGTGCCACCACCCACCACCACCCATATGAAAACCAAGTATCGCCCAATAACCACATTATTTGGGCGATATTTGGTTTTCATATTATTTTTTATTTGTTAAGCTTATTGAAATACCATTCTGTTACATTTTTCTTTGCTTGTTATGTAAGTAATTAAGTGAATAGTATATATTTTATATATATTAATAAACTATAATGTTAGCAAAAATCTTTTACAAAAATATATGGCAGATGGCATAAAATTAAATTATATATTATATCAAGATCAAGTGACATAATAAGTATTAATCTGTACGTGATGGTCTTGGACTCAATTCCCAAACAAAACAAAGCGTGGCGTTGAGTTTCGATACGCCGACTGTTAAATTACTCATAAAAAGAACAGATTATACATAATTAAATTCTCTCGGCCTACCGAGTTATATTCGGATTACAGCATGAAGCAATTTCAAGAAGTTTGTAAACGTTATATTTAATATTATTTTCCTTAGAACAGAATAACATTTTAGTATTTATTATTTTTTATTTATAATTTATAACTCAAACCATGTCTGCAGAATTCACAACCATGTCTTACTTTTACACAAACAACTTCTTTATATGTGTACGTCAAGAACTCTCGTGGAACGACTGGATATTTCGAGTCGTGTGGCAAAATTGAGACAAATTATAAAGTCAAAATATTCACAAATATATGCAGTAAAGTTCAGAAATGTGACGTAAATATGATAAATTTTTGGTTTGATTCTCACTTGAAGAAATTAAATATTTAATATTTTCCTTTCTCTTTCCTGTTCACAGGACAAAGTTCGGCATTGAATTCGCACTGAACGCGTAATGTTCAGATCTCAGTGGACAGTGGAGAACGAAATTTCTTAACACTACATGCGCAAGTTCCCTTTACATACCTTGTTATGTGCAAAAGGCGTGGTGGCCTCTAATATTTCATAAAACAGCGAGAAATAAAATGATATACCGTTCTATTCTAGCTCATTGTTTAACTCGTAAAACGAAAAAAATGTTATATTTAGATAGCGGCAAGCCTCCGTATGAAAATGCTATCAACTATGCTAAGTTGCAGTGCTATAATAATAATTTTTTTTATGTATAAGACACGGCAAACGAGCGTACGGGTCACCTGATGGTAAGTGATCACTGCCGCCCACGGCCCCGTGTAACACTAAAGTGTAGCTCCTACAGAAGCGTTGCCGGTCTGTAAGGTGTATGGTCACTGCGTTTCGCATTACCTAATGCGAAACGCAGTGACCAAGGTCATTAATTAACGCCGGGTTTTAAACACCGGGGGTGGTAACAATCCGGTCGAGTCTTCCCATGCGTGTTGTCATTGTTGACAACTTGACTCTTCCACTCGTACTTTAGTCGCCTCTTACGACACCATCAGTACCAGGGTGATCCTATTCTAAGCCGGGATTACACGGCGATAATAACATGTGTAATTTTTTTAACATAACTCAATAAATACTCATGGCATACTAAGACTAGGACTCCAACAGTAATCCCAAAAGACACGGGTTGGAATCTTATTATGTTTAATTTTTTATGTTCATGAATTATCTAAAATTTATTATAACAGGACATTTAGACTACTAACTTCGTTAACCACTGTAGATTATTAACACAAAATAAATGGTTCTAGATTTTTCGATAGCGCTTCCTACGTACAAATATCGATTCGTTTAGTATTCACTGTGGCTCCTGCAATCTGTAGATAAAGATCGCATATGATGAGATCTCATTATCACAGCTTCCTTACAGTCTGTATGAAGATAATAACACAATGTTTTCATTCTTATAAAAATTAATTCACATGTGTATAATCTACTTATTTATGAAGTTTTTTTTTATTTTATATATTTTAGTTTCTTTAGGATTATTATTACAATTCTTATTTGACTATATTCTAATTTACATTTAAAATATATTAGATTCCAAGAGACATACCGGACTTGAACCCACAACTATCGCATTGACAATAAAATACTTTCTGAGTATATTTGAACCTACGACCCAGCTTATTACACATTACTTATATTAAAGCTTATTGCTTATTACATATACGTAATCAACTTTATTTATTGACAATAAAGGCATGTAGCCGCCAGGTGCGTTGAAAATCAGTCATAATTCAATATAACGAGGACGCGGACAAATATTGCTTCCAATGTTTGATTAATCAACGATTGTAAGCCATTTATTAATGATAGTATTAATTGTATCATTTGTATTTAGGATTTAGACGTAAATTGAATTTTTATTGTTTGATTATTAGAATGGCATCTGCAAGTATATATCTACAAGCAGGTTAAGGGAATCTTCAAATAGATATGGATATTAAATTATTTATCTACTATATGATTATAAGATGTGTTGAGTTCGTTATTGTTAAGTTCTCCACTATACTTATTTATGTACTATTATTATTTTTCGTTTAATTTAATATAGTATAAAAAATAACATGAAAATACAGCAATAAACACTTACAAGTATAACATTAAACCAAAACAACTGAATAACTCAAACGTATTTGAAGCGTCGGTTACAAATTATTCTAAGACTTTCAACATGAAACTTCACCGACAGACAGACATACATACATAAATAGGCAGATGGACAATATTCTAAGGAAGTTTTGTTTTTCAGTTCGGAAGTAAAAATAAAAAAAAACAATACTACATTATCGCAATATAAAACGTAATATTTAAATTTAACGATGAAACATAACGAACTTTCAACTGAAACACTTTAAAACAAGCCTGAACTAACTCCATTTTTGGACTTGAGTGATAAATGAATAATGCTAGAGCTTCACTTGTAACCCGACAGAGATCATATTTCATCAGAACCAGGTTGAGGATTAACTTGAAAGTTCTAACGTCATTAACTACATTATACGTAACTTACATTTCAAAACAATTATGGCTAATAGAAATACATTATTTTGACTAAAAGAAGAGCGATTAATTACAAAAAACTTAATCTATGTATACAAAGGCCATTGTAGCACAACGTCTGACTGTAAGCGTGTTGGTTGTAGGTTCTCTCTCTACGGGAAATGTTTTTTTTTACTTCATTGATCTGGTGAGAAAAGAAATGACGGTTTAAAGTTCTTCCACTCAACACAATGTCATCGCTCAACACATGTAGTCTTGACAGACTACTGGTCTCTGATATATTAACTATCGTAATATGTTATCTTAATGTATCCTAAAGCGATTATTGTGAGTTAAGATTATTCTATACTCTTCATCATTCATCGTTATTACATGAGTAGTTTTTAAGTTAACTTGTTTTAAATATGTGTTCTGGTCCCAGGTAGTCGAAAAAAATATATATTAATCTATTGAGCCTGAATAATATCGGAAATGGAAATATATATCAGTAAAATCTAACAAAATCAAATTCAAACCACATTATATACTAAGGGAATACGAAATATTTTATCGCTAAGACAATTAGCAATTACTTCCTTTAAGACGTACTTAGACCAATTAATTAAAGATGATTAAATCCGGAACGCTTTGGAAGTGTGAATCAACACGCTATGTACAAATTATTTAAATTTTCTGTACATTTCGCCCGAAAGGCTTAATAGCGGTCTTATGTAAAGAACATCAGTATAATTTGATAAGATTTATCTACTTTAAAGTTATCATTCTTATGAATGCACTTTATTCAAAACAAGATAAGAAGCAAAAGCCTATTGTTAATGAATTCCCTCTCGCTTTCTCCTCGAATTAACAGCTTGTTTTTTTTTCAAAGTGTCATTTGACATAAGATCATTCATCATACATATACATATATGTTATTCCGTCCTGACTCACTACCATCCATATTAAATTACCTAATATTTTGCAATTTATGCGTTAAATAGAGAAACACTCTATTATATTTACTTCTATTCTATGTCATCGTACTCGATTCAGTCTTACGGCATCCACTACAAATATGTCCATATATTTCTGCTTTAGTGATCTCAATGACGACGTTTGTTTTTTTTGAGATATGGTACTCTAAAAGTAGTAAACATTATTTAAAACTACATTGATGTAGTTTTTGAATACAGCATAACCACGTCAGAAATGTATATTTATATACAGTGTCACTTAAAAACACAAAGCACATGATGTAAATACATTTAAAGCTCCATACACAATCTTTTACAATCATCGTAAGTATAAACAATGCTCAACAAAATATTCAAAGAAAACTTCTTCTATAAAAATCTTTTTATACTTGAAAATAGCAAAGGGCACAAAACTCTTGAAACCACTTGGCGGTTTAACTCAGAATGAGGAAAATATTTAATTTAAATAAAGGGCCCAAGCAGCTGTATTAAAGTTTCAAGAAGTAATGTTAGTATAAAAGCACTTTTTCTTCTAGGTGTCCTAATTTGTATGAATATTTGAAATCTCTTATGCTGTGTATTTTGTAGGCTTTATCATGTGCAAGGATATTGAAAGATGTATTATTCTGTAGTATTTGGTTCAAATTCATAATAAATTTTATATTTAAGTTATTAGATGCTATTTATTTTACTGACACATCGATAAGAAATTCTCTTTGCGTCTACAGTTTTATTACAGCTCTGTGCCGCTTAAAGCATTGTAGAGAGGAAACCTAGTAAGATACTCCGTTTCCCATTTTCCGCTCAATTGCCGAACTAAACGCTATACTTAATGATATTAGACTAGAGAAAAAGATAATAGCTTATTCCCCCTATTAGAACACTTAAAATTTAAAAACAACCGGTCTCAGTCCATTATGGGCAGTCTGCCCCTGCCCGCAATAGACTGAATAGCAGTGAAGAAACAAAAATAATATCTTCTTCTTTATACGTATACGAGATTGCATTGAAGTCGTAGCGTAGTGGACTGCGTCTTTGTAAATGCAATGGTTGTCGATTTGATGTCAAAATGAATTATTTTTATGTTATCGGTATAAAAAAAATGTGGCACAAGCTACACCACTCATTGGATAAAACTGCAAATAGCGAAGAGAAAAATAGATTAGAAGAGCAAACAAAATTATTCATTGAGAAGATCCAATGAGAAGATCTATACCCATAAGTAAGTGAATAAAAGTTGAAAAAGAAGAAAAAAGTTGCATTACACAGGATTTCTACTTCAGGCGAAAAACAGAGAACGGAGTGTTGGTATTCTATTTTTCTTTATATCCTATTTGGGGATAACAAAATAAAAAATGCGTTAATAAAAATAAAAAAATGTTTTGTACTAGATACCTATAATAATGTCGTCAATATTGTTTTCATTTTGTTTCACTTTAAACTTTAAATCAGAGTGCAGGGACACAAAACGACACTATTTCTTTGTTGCAATAAAACTTCATAGTAGAAGTAGAAGGTTATATTTTTTTTTTCATTATAGATAAATCTAAATATTGCAGTATAGAGTATCCTTTTATAAAAGTAAGTTTTGCTTCACGCTATATATGTATAAGATACCCCCAACAAAGCTGTATGAGACTTAAGCAGAATATTCGAGTATTCAATGTTAAGTGGCGGAAGTCGACGCCATGTTTCTAAACCGGATCGAGGAAATGAAACTGATTTATTCCCACTGATTCGAATCTACTATCATTGTGTTTTAAATAAGACCTTGTGCCGCTTCGCCACGACGACCTCAACTGTAAAAAACTATTAATAAATTTTAACAAATATAAGTACACAATACGGATTGGGTAATAAGTAAGAACTTATATTAGATGCTTAAAATAAAAAATATTTCTATAAATTTGTTACCATATTGCTATGGTCTAACTAAAAAACCTATTGATTTTAATTTGTATTTTTATTGTAGTTACAAATTTAAACTCTACATCTAAAATTAAGTTCCACTACTGGATAGCTAAAGTATCCAAAGATTTATTACAAAAAGAAAACCATGACGAAAGATAATATATAAGAAAGCGTTATTCATCTGGGAAGCCAGCGACAATGAATAAATTGAATTCTTAAATTTAAATTGTTGAACCTCAACAATAAATAATAGTAAAACCTAATAATTTTTAAATAAACCTATATATGTATATTTAGAAAGTATATAGAAGTATATCTGCCCTAGCCGCAAGTTTTTATTGGACCCAGCGGGTGGCTTGTTACAACTTAGTAACTCTAGAGTGCTTCAAGCACTTTGGTGGCCTCTAATGTATGTATTGTTTTTACATTGTGATTTTTGAAAATAAGTCGATAATTTATAGTGATTATTTCGTATGTTATTCATTTTCACGTCCTAATTATATCCAATGATATGTTTTTTTAGGAAATCAAAATATGTATCTTGCGCGAGTAGATGCTACATTTTAGTTTTTAATACTATTTTAACGGGCTTATGTTTTCGATGTGCTAAACTATATGTTCACTATAACTGGCAAAGAATAAATTCAGGCCCACTCGGAAATACATATCACCTAACAAATACGCACCTATGCTGTTCTTAACAAGCAAAGTTAATATTTTGCACTAGATAGATTAGGGCATCTGGTTAGTGTGTAAGTACAAAGAAGCACTACAAGCGTCGCGATTAGATTTCAATATAATTGTGATTTATGATTCATCAAATAATCAACAATTTCAAAATAAAATTATAAATGACTTAGTAATAGTATTATAAATGACTTAGTAATAGTATAGTATATATAGTTATAGTAGAGGCCACGTTAATCACGTTCCCCTTAAGAACCGCTCCTAATTTATACAGTATATATATGTTCCATTTTGTAAAGAACCATCCAAACTTTATTTTTCCTTAACCTTTGGTTAAGCTTGTGAATTACTTGTAAGTTCTTTTCTTTCGTTCTTGTAATACTCGGAATTTAATGATTGTTCTCTACTTTTTGCTTCCATCCTAGAGTTTAATACCTGGTTTACAATAAACAAAATTCACAATGATAAGTGATAAGAAAAAAATGCGTTTATTCATCAAGAAAACACATACATCGGTGTTTGTTAGTAGAAAAAACAATATACTGGCATACTAATACTGACTTTTCTGCTATATGCAATAAGTAGGAAATTGAAGCTAAAATATTTGTAGCCCAAATTAGATAAATAGGATTATATTCCTTTTTAATATCTCGATATTCTATTTGAGATCATTATTGCGCAGGACAAAAATGTCTCACGTTAAACGTCATGGTTGTCCGTTCGATTTTGATTGTCGGTTTGATGGCGAAATTATTATTATAATTTTGTCGTTCTCAAAAAAACGTGGCACATGCTAAGCTACTCAGTGAATAAGAAGAGCAAACAACAAAATTGATTAGAAATTCAATGAGATAACCCATACCCAACAGTAGGTGAATATAAGTTGATGGAGATGCAATAAATAGTATTTCAACTTCAAGCGAAAAGCAGAGAACGGAGTGTTAGCAAACCTGTTTTGTAGCAACAAAAAAAACGTTACAAAAATAAAACAAGAAGTATGGTGTGACAATATAAAATTCTAACAAAAAAAAGAGGTAAGAGTGTCTTAACACTGGTGTCTCTCTGATTATCTTTCTATATGTAATAAGTAACAATTGAAAGATAAAATAATTGTAGCCCAAATTACGTAAATAGAATTATATTCCCATTTCATATCTCGACATCCTATTCGAGGCTGTTATGGCGCAAGGCGCATTCACTACAGTACTTAATATTAAAATTCAAAAGATTTAAGCATTTACTTTTAAAAATTTAGCATTTTTTTTCCCTTTCATTACACTTTTATACCCTTACTGTTTTGTGTATACCTTGAATTCGAATTCGGTAGTACAAAATGGAAATAAGCTTCATTCAATAAAAGTTATTTCACTTCTATTGACAACAATCTCGGTACTAAAAGTTTTATTGAATTGTATCGTTAAATCGCTTATCTTTGAGATATTAGTAATTCGGTAATCTAAGTTTATAAGAGTATATAATATTTAATAAATCAGTTTGTTTTTTTTTTCATTTTTTAGCTTCACATTGTATTACGGATATAGCAGGGTAGGCAGAGGGAACCTAAAATATAGATACTCCATTCTGTCCCCCACATTCTGTCGAATTTGAAGCATTGCGTATTGAGTGACGGGCCGTTGAGTTGAAGGTACACCTTGTTACCAGAGCGAAGAAAAAATATTACATATTTCATTTTAAGATAGGAAGTATTTTTAAAAATCTAAAACTTTCATTTCTTCGAGTGGTGGTTGAAACCACAATCTATCGCTTTTACAGTCACAAATTTGTGCCCCTACGCAAGACAGCGTCATTGTTGATTGTTTATTGAGTTTATTAATAATTGTATAGGCCGTCGTGGCGCAGAGTTTAGAACACAATGTTTGTAGCTTCCATTCCCGCTCGGGAAAGTGAATTCATTTTTTCATGTTATCACTCTGTTAACAAGACGAAGTGTGTAAAAAATAACTACAGATTGCTCCATTTATAATACTTACATATTAGCTAACTTTTAAATTAAAAATAAATACAGTTACCTAATATCTAAATTACTCATAACGTGTTAGAATTTCTTGTAAGATATCTAAACCAACTATCTAAGTATATGCACTCAAAAACACTACCACTAAGTAACGAGATAATCAGAGGAACAATGACTAATGTACAGTTTATCAAGCATTTGTTGTATGTAAAATGCGTCAGTCAGTACGCCCAAGACATATCGTATTGTGGTTTAGTTAAAAATAAATATTTTAGTTTGTTATTATTTATTCGCGTAACTTGAATCGTCTCGGGGGTGATTTACATAGCGAGTGATGTCTATCAGTTTTATTTTCTGGGAACAGGGAATAGAGTTTCCAAGTAGTTTATATGTATTTAGAGACCTTACTTTATAAAACATAATGTATTTTTTGTTGAATCCATCCTTTGAAAAAAATGTACTTTTATTTTAGCAGTTAGTGATAATCTACGATATTTAATAATATTTTATATATTCAACTTTGTGTAAAATTAAAGTCCAACATCATTTAAGAAAGTTGACCAATTTTTTTTACAAACACAAAAGCAAAAAATATTTTACACGTAAAGAAAAAAAAACGAAAGTTAGCTAAACGTCAATAACTTGGAAAGGCAAGACTGGCTCATGTCAGTAAAAAGAAAAGGTTAAAAATTGTACGTAGGCCAAGAGTGCAATAAAAAAAACAAGTGAACGACACAAACGCAGCATTACAACTCTTCAACTGTTAACGTAACGACACGCCTTGACACTTAATTCCCTTAGCATATCATACTATATTTAGGATACAGTGTAAAGCCGCGTGTTAATTTTAACTACTACTACAGTGCTTAATAAAAAGTGTGTAATTTCTAAATGAATAATCATTTTCAAACACTGTAATTTCATTTAGTATTGTTAAATTATAGAACTTTACTTGCAACCTGGTATGGAAATGAGCATCATTTTGTTGTAAAGTTTTTTATTATTAATTGTATCATTGAAATCAATTGTGCATGCCTTGCGTGATTTAATGTTATGTTTCTGTTAAAAACAAAGAGTATTTATACACTTAAATTAATTTTCTAAGAAACCAATCCACAGTTGTCACGTTTACAGTTTACAGTCTGAAGTAGTGGGACAAGGTAATGATCATGCTAATGATTATACTACAGTTACTTTCATTGCCCCGCTCTGGTGTGATGCGGTATAAATTTCAACTGAAAATGGATGACAAAGAGTATTTGTGTCTTAGTTGTCTCCGTAATACTTGCCACGAAGAGGAGTAAACGTGAATCAAACAAATATTTTAAAAAGGATAAAATTAGTTAAATATCACTTTCTTTTTTTTACTTTCTCACAAGGGCTAACTGCATTGTGGATGATCAGTTCGACTGTAGTCAGTAATCAATTCAAGCTTTTGGTTTGCAAAAGCTTTGTTGGTATATTTAAGCGCAACCGCTATTCGTATATTTATTTCATCAAGTAATCTCTATATTTTCAGGTCTTTTATCGCTCTTGAATGTTGTAAAAACTAGAAAAGCATTTTTTTAACCAATACTGCACCAATATATATGTACATATACGTTTTTCGTAAGAACGCGTTTTCTCTAGTTAAAACTATAAAATTTCAAACAGGTACATTTGTTGTATAATAAAAATTAAACAAACAACCTTTAATTAAAATAATATAAGGATTTTTTTGTTATTGAAATTTGAAACAGATTTATTTGACAGAGAAGAAATGAAAACATTAAATTTTTAATTTGAAAATATTTAATATTTAATTTCCTCGAGTGGGATCGAACCCATAACCTATCGTTTACAATAACACGTTTATGCCCCTGCGCCACGACAGGCATCAAATTAAAAAAACGTGAAAATTAAAATGGAATTATTTGATTATGCCTTGTCATAAGTATAACTTGTTTTGCTCATTATATTTTGATTGCTATTTAATTATAAACTAAAGACAGATTGGAAGTTTCATAAAATATGTGAATTTTCCATATGATAATAAATATATTGACTACACAGTAGTTAATATTGAAATTCAAAAGATTTTGTATTATGCATTTATGCAGATTTAGTATTAACGCTATGGATAGCAATAGAAACCGGCCATGTTTTATGCGTTACGTATACAAGAAAGGATGTATATCAAATTGAAGTCTCTGCAAGAAAAATGGTTAAAAAAAATAAAAAAATCCTGTTTGAAATTTCAATAAAAAATAAATCCTTAAATATAAAAAAAATATCAAAAACAAAATAAGTTAGTGATTGATTATTTTTTGCCTTTTAATCAAAAAAAATTTAATACCAAAATGTATCTGTAACAATAAATAAAAACAACTTCATATAAAATAAAATTGATGTCAATTTTGTTTATAATAAAAAAGAGTGTCAATAAAATTTTCATATATATTCAGAGTAAGTCTAATGATGAAGTCTAATGATGCTTTACGCTGTATCCCGTACATGGCAGGGTAGGCACAGGGAGCTCGGGAACACTTATAAAAATATTCTGTTCTGTTCCCTATATGCCGCCGAATTTGATGCATTGGGCGATGAGTGAAGAAACTTAACGCGGCGCATTGTAGACCATTAAACAATAAAATTTATATTGCATTATGTCAATAAATTCGTGTGTGAGAATTGTATGAAACCTACTGTAACTGCAGTCATAATTGACTACATTTATAACACAAACATCTTACTCGTTCATTTGACAATGTGGCAAAGCCAGCTAGCCAGGTAAATACAACCTACGATTTAAGAATATAACGAATGGTGTGATTGCGGCTTACATTTATTAGTACTTGATATATGGCGATCCCGTCGTTCGCTTGAAGTGGTTACTACATAGCTGGTATGTGTGTTTTTTTTTGTGTGGAGAATTAACATAATGTTAGTTTTTTGTCTGTAGTCTGTTTAATATTTCTTTTGGGGAGTTAATAGGCGATCTTAATCCAGTGTCCACTTGAAGTCATTTTTTAATTTTTCTTTTAACGAGAAGGGATTCCTTCGCTCTATACTCTATATATTTCTAATTATATACAGCATTTCTTAGTAGTTGGTCGACTTGCATTTAGTATGAAGGAGCAAATCTAGATTAGAATCCGGGCGAATACCGCACCAGAATATTGTTGGAAATTCACCCTGCAGTGTACTGTCAGAGTACAAAACATAAATTTTCATATTTTAGGAAATATTCATTTTTTTATTTATACCGGAAGAATTTAGTTATTTATGTGTTGTTTTAAATATATATAATATTTTAAAATTATATATTAAATACATAAATCTTTAAAATTACCGTATTACCATAACGTTTGGCGCTCCATTCTCATCCCCGCCTACCCCGCTAGGGATATAGCGTGAAGCTAAGTTAACTTTGAAATTCTTATACTAGTCATGTGGTCGTCATATTTTAAGATTTTTTTTTTTAAATTATATTTTGGCGTTGTTACATGAAACTGTTTAATTTAAATGAATAATTTATTATGTCTTTACTTGCTTTGGTATTGTCTTATAATAAATTATATTTCGTTACATTCAATACGGAATTTCATCTTTATACTTCTCGTATCAATGTTTGTAAACACATTTTCTTACTTCCTGCTTGTAATTAACCTACTCTATGCAATATATTGGTGTAAAAGAAGTATCTAATTATTAAAACATAAATTTCTGTTATATTTCCGTTTATCAGTATTATGCTGACCGTACTTTTATGGATATAGATTTAAGTTGGACGCAGCCAGTAATTGCATGCGGTCTTGTTTCCTTACCAATGTAAATGGAATGCTTCGGTTTTAAAGAGAAATATGAGATTTAAGGTGCTATAAAAGTAAGTTAAGATGTGGCAGAAATTGAAGAATTACTGTCTGTACACTAGCTTCTTTCTGCTTACACGGTTATTACTACTACCATAGTAGTGGCGTGAACTTGACATGTCAAAAAAATTGTATATACTTTTTATCATACACATATCTACTTGAACATGAGGGTGAAGCCGCGAGTAAGAAGTAATAAATGAAGAAGAAGTAATAAATATGTTTAGAATAAAACGAGTCGCTGATAAAAATAAAAAAAAGCAAAACGAACGTTTGAAGCAAAACGTGAGATACATTCGTCATACATAAAGGTTATAAATTATGACATTTTATTATTGCGGCGAACCGTTTGTGTGAAATTGACAATTTCGTTAACGATTCTAGAAACAAGAGCGCAATAAAAACTTTGATTCAATTACTAGTCTCGACAATAAATTTTGAAAAGGCAACTTTAGAACTATTACTTCAGAACTGAGTAATTTGTGGGCAGCCTGGCTTTTCATGAGTGTTTACAATGAACATTTGTCTCATAGCCATAAAAAAATAGCTTTTTCCCGCATACCACAGGGTTGTCAGGAGAAACCTAATTTTTTCCGATTTTTGAAATATTTCTTGAGGTATTGCATTTTGAATATACCCCATTAGTCGGCCGATTAATGGGGTATTTTAAAACTGCGTTTGTGTAATTTAATCACAATCTTTCCCATAAATTATTACAGAAGTTTCCTTGAAAGAGCCATAAATAATTAGCTTTTGTTACTTTCGTCAAAAAAAACATAAAAAATAAAACGCATCTTTGTATTAGAAGCTTTTATGTTAGTTATTCTAATTCACTTGGAGCAAATTATAAATAAAACTTTTTTTTTTAAAGTATTGTTACTTTTTTGTAAGAAATTAAGCATTGTTTTATATTTGTCGGTACTTAATTTAAATATTATTATACTACAACTTGTCTCTTAAAGGTTCAACGAACTCTGTTTGAGGACACCTTTCATCCTCAAACTGACTTCATTTTGTAAAGTGTTAAATGAAAAATAAGTAATAGGATGATGCGATTTTTCGTGCTAGAATATGAAATCTTAATCAACATATTAGATTAAAGTGGGATTTAGCGTTTGGCAGGGTGAGCAGAGGGCTCCTAGTGTTAAGATAGTTTTATACTCACAATCCACACCTTAAAATTAAAATAAATCACAGTGAAAATTGAACACAAAACATTCACATTTACTGTCAAAAGCTGTATTGCGGTGCCTTGACGTAACGACCTCAAAATATATTTATGTATTTTATTATAACTCCTGGGCAAAAATCCAGTAATAATATTTACACAATTAAACTGTCATTGCAAAGAAAAAAAATTGGTATACATAACGTGGAGTTATGTTTCGCTAGTTAAAAAACTAACCAGAAACTGAGAGACAGAACTTCTTATACGTTAAAATGTTTTTTCGTTTTTTACTAAAAAAATACTTTGTGGGGCTTCTTTTAATTTAATTGTCATATAGAAAGTAATTTCTTACTAAATATATAATATCACGATTTTTATTCTTGACTCGCGAGTATTTTAAAACTTGTACCTAACGCTATGCCCTACTTGAATTCTCAGTGAGTCAAACGCAGTTCATTGCTAGGTTTGATACATTCTAAATAGATATTTTGAAAAAAATAAAACTCTCCTGTAAAACGTAAAATTTACTATCAAACAAAGTCAACGATGAACTTCCGCCGTAACCAATACCAAAGATTTTTACGTTTATGTTAAAGCCGAAAGCCGATTAATGGGGTATATTTATTTGTAAACATTTTTAAAAACTCGGTGTTTTATTACTTTACTGAAGTCCGTGGTCACTGGTAGACTGAGGTGGTTGTATCGTCTTGGCAATGTTTTGATATAATAATTATGTTAGGTATAATTATTATATCAAAACACTGCCAACTTTTTCTCGATTGCCTCGCGTGGGTTGTCAGGATTATATAGATGCCCAGGATTCCTGCAGAACAACCTTACTGTGTTAGGTCCTCTAGTGCGGTGTGTGAAAAATAATGTAGGGGGGCTTAAAATAACTAATAGAACACGAATCAACAATTTTTAATAATCAATCGCGAAAATCAAAGATATTTATAAGTAGAAAAGGGTGTTAGCATATTAAATGTTTTTACGAAAAGAGATAAAGTAATAAAACATTGTAATAGTACACGAAAAACGTTAGCGACGCATCCTACGTCAGGGAGAGGAAAACGCCGCTATATTGTGATTATTTTCAAACGTATAAAGATTCGTAATTAATACATCTTTTGACTCAGAGGCGTCAAAATCTATGAGTTGCATATAAAATATTAGTTATAAGTAAACAAAAAACGGTGATAGAAGAAAAAAATAGTATGGTCAGATACTGCTCTTTGCAGAGGATACTCACTGCATCCTAATAGTAGGTAATAATTCTATTTGGGCGTGGACCACCTTCTGTTTCTTTTTAAAAAAACTATTGATAGTTTAGTTTTCTACACTCTTTCTTTCCTTTATTTCATGCAACTTGCCGGGCACTTTGGCTACATAAAGGCTACATAAAGTCTTGAGGAATCTTGCCTCAGTGACAGTCCCAGTAGTTTAGGGTAGTTTTTTGCTATAATGTTACTCGCACTTATCACCATGGAACCGACTTCACGGGTTGACTACTATAGTTAATGAGAGCGTTGTCTGAGCATAGTGAGCAATTTACATTGACATATTAAAATGAAACATCTGGGAAAGCTCATGACGGTCCAGCTAAAGTATAAAAAATAATGAAATGCTGTATTAACAAAAAAAAATAAGCGTGGTGAGTATTTTGCATTGACATATTAAAATCGAAAATCTGGAACATCTAATGATAATGGTCAAGCTAAAGTATAAGAAATAATGAAGTGGTCTTATCAAAAAGTATTAAGCATGGTGAACATTTTACTTTTTACGAGCATTTTACGTTGATATTAAAGACGTAAATATGGAATATAACATTCATCAAGGGTATATAGGGCGCTATTTAGGGTACATTGCATACTGGACGTCAGACTTTATTAACTAAGCTAAGTAACAAATACATAAAACATTTCCTACTGCCTACAGTCCTAGTCAGAACGTAAACTTATCTCTTAAAGCCAATCTAGTACTGTATAGTATATAATACTTTTACACAAAAATCAACAGATATTGCATAATAGTTCAGTGAGATAGCATAATTTTGATCGTAAGCTCGATCGTCATATGTTCAATCCCCAGTAGAGGCAATTTAATTTTTCACCACTCAATAATGTCTCGATTTTGGGCCTCTTAACTTTTCCTGCTATACTACATACGAATGTGAATGATTACGAATCACGAATATGATAAAAATATATCAACCAAAACTTGCTTCTAATTAAACTCCTATTCTATATTTCTAACGCTTTTCAGTAATTCTTAGCTGGTCGACTAGCATTTAGGATTAAGGCGCAAAACAAGATTGCAATCTTAGCGAATTTCGCACCAGATTATTGTGGGAAATTTACCATGCAGTGTTCAGTACGGCCAGAATAAAAAATATATAAACCAATAAGAGGCTATATTTTTATATGTAATATAATGAGTTTAGAAACAAACATTTAAAACTACACTACGATATATCGTAAGTTAAGCATTATGTTAGAAAAAGCAAAAATCTCTTTTTTATCATTTTGTTAACACCAAATGAACTGCCGATTCTTGGCTATGATAGAAAGAAGGATATTTCTAACGCCTTTCAGTAATTCTTAACTGGTCGACTAGCATTTAGGATTAAGGCGCAAAACTAGATTGCAATCTTAGCGAATCTCGCACCAGATTATTGTGGGAAATTTACCATACAGTGTTCAGTACGGCCAGAATAAAAAATATATAAACCAATAAGAGGCTATATTTTTATATGTAATATAATGAGTTTAGAAACAAACATTTAAAACTACACTACGACATATAGTAAGTTAAGCATTATGTTAGAAAAATCAAAAATCTCTTATTTATCATTTTGTTAGCACCAAATGAACTGCCCATTCTTGGCTAAGAAAGAAAGAAGGAAAGAACAAATAAAAGGCTGTTTTTTTTTATTTTATTAACGTCTTTCTTTCCGTCAAGTTCCATTTCATCACATATGACGACACACAAATATTGATACCACAATCACCGTAGTCAAATTAACTTAAGTTTTTTACTATAATGCCATAATTTTATTATATCGTCAGGTTTATGCTGCATGTACATTTATGAATATACATTTGAACAGGACGTAGCCAGTAATTGTATGCGGTCTTGTTTCTTTAGCAATGTAAATGGATTGTTTCATCTATGAATGATTGAAAGGTTCATGTATTAAATAGACGTTAAACTTCTATTTTTTTTTGGGTAAACTACAACATAGATAAAAATGTAATAGATGTAAATGCTTAAAAAAATAATTTTATTTTAGAAAAAAAACATATAAAAGACATGTAGCAAGGAGTGCAGCGTAAATCTAGCATCAAGATTTTCCGTTCTCCACTCTCTGCAGAAGTAATGACATTAAGGGGTGACTGATTATATTAATCATCACTGTGCTTTACTGTAATTCACGCCCCTGCCTGGGAATTGAACCTACAAGCTGTTTACAGTCGGTCTCAAGATAATATTAAGATTCTAACAAAATATGAAAAAGAGATTATGGTATTTAAATATATGTATCTATAATACAAAAATTAGAAAGAATACCCAATAATAAATAGATCGCTTAGCCTTAGAGCAAAATATAAAGAAACCTACATTCGTCAAAAGTTCATAAAAAGATTATAAGATGAGGAATTTTTATCATTTCGGCGGAACGTTAGTGCGGACGTTAGTGTAAAATTTCGTTAACGACTCCAGCAACAAGAGTGCAATGAAAACTTTGTTTTAATTACCAGTCGCGACAGTAAATTTTGAAAATTTTACGCTTAAAATAGTACTACTGAACTCAGCAATTTGTGGGCAACTTGGTTTTACACTATCAGTATCTATATACGTTTATATGTATATATGTTTTCATCTGAATGTAAAACATTCAGATATATTATATGCTACCGACCGCCCGAATTACACTATTTTATATACTAATCTCAATTATATATATATATATATATAATAATTGAGTTTGTCTGTTTGTCTGTTTGTACCAGCACATCTTCTTTGATTTTCTTCAATGATTTTTTTTCTATTGTATATCAATTTGGTCTGGGCAGGACTTAGGATATATTTGATTTCAAATACTTCCACACCTGATGCACAACAGCAGGGGTCTAGATAAACTATAAGAAATAATTACCTATAGTTAATAAATAAATAAGAAATAATTATATTAAACTTTTATTATACTATAATAAAATTAAATTCTATTACTATAATAAAACAGTAAAAATGTCGTGTCTGTACATTGAATCAATTTATGAAAAAACAATATAGGGGGGCTTTAAATAACTAATAGAATACGAATCTACAATTTTTAGAATTTTTGTCTGTCTGTTTGTCTGTTTGTCTGTTTGTCTGTTTGTACCAGCACATCTTCTAAGCCACTGGACCGATTTCAATGATTTTTTTT
>DWMZ01000748.1:0-19785 GCA_018249855.1 Eueides tales michaeli
GGACTTGCATATAAATTAGAAAATATATCTAGTTTTTGTTACTACCAATACTTGAGTCCAATAGGTTTTTTAGAGAAACGTGTACTTATTTATAACTAAACATGTGACTACATTCACGTGTATAGATATCTTACATGTTATTCAATTGAGGAGTGATTTACTACACAGCAAAGTCAATTTAATATCCGCCATCTGTGACCCAAAAATTAAAATTAATATATTAGAAAACTACTGAGTTAAATATTGAACATACTTAATTTTCTTTAGATATACAAGTGGATTTGTTTTTTTAGCTTCACGCTGTATCCCGTACATGGCAGGATAGGAAGAGTGATCTTAGAAATCTAGTTTTTAGATACTCCATTCTGTTCTGCCGAATTTCAAGGCATTGCGTGTTGAATGATCAACGGCGGGACTCAAGCTGATCTTTGCCTTGTTACCAGAGCGAAGCAGTGAAAATATTTAATATTCATTTTCCTTGAGTGGGCATAGAACCCACAACCTGTCGCGTTTACAGTCACACGCTTGGCCTCTGCGCCACGACAGGATATTCAAACAAATTTTATATTTATCATAACAAAAAAGCCACATCCAATTGGCGTAATTATTATAATTTCCGATAAATTAATTATGCATTTGTACACTGCTCTCGTGGGTACGGCGGCGTTTTATTGATCACGAGCGCCTATTATAATTATTATAATTTTATTTTCCACATCATATCAAAAGGAAGTAAGATCCTATTCAAATATATAGTATACATTTTAATAGAATAGAGTTCATTTTAGTGGGAGATAAATTAGAAAATTTTCGTATCATTTATTTCATATCCCCTGCGATCATTTTCTGTTATTTAATTAATGTAAACAAAGTTTTAAGTACTAAGGTATATTTGTAGTCCCAAAGTGCTTATTAAAATTAATAAATAGCAGTTAAATTATTCATTTCACAAAAGTTTTCGAAGGACAATTAATTCTATTAATATTCTTTAATTTGTCCAAAGAATATTCAAACTTAAAAAATAATTGCGGAGTTATTGGATTTGTAAAGCTGTTTATTTTATGACAACAATTTCCTAAATAATTATTTAAATATAAGCAACTGCTTATGCATTTCGTAATTTAATATTTTTTGTTACTTTTTAAAAGCTTAAACATATATTTATATATAAATTATATTTTTTATCTTCGTGTTTTGTCTTTTTATCTTCTAACACTTGTTACAATTTCAATGTAACCTGCTGTACATAAGAGCACTCGAGGCTCTTAGAATATATTACAATTACACAACTCTTAGTTATTTAAACTCGACATTGCGGGCGGAGCCTTAAGTTAAGGATAATTCTAAAAAAATACTTTCAAAAGTTGTCAAGGGTACGTTTGCGTTCGTATGTACTGATTTTGTATATTATAAAAGTATATTAGCAATATAGATTTGTAGTAGTTATTTTTTCGTATTATTTATGCTAAAAGTTTTTGTTTGTTGTTAACTTACAATATGTTTCATTCGGCGGCGAATTTTATAGAATTGTAGCATAAACGCCAACGAAGCATAAACGCTTTTGATTACGTTAACTTAAATTTAATTTTAACTGTGATTGGATGTACCTACTGTAAACTTTAATATTTCATATTAATTTTAGCGTATACCTCCACATGATCTTGAGAAAAATGGCCTTGACGAATGGACAGCTACATAGATGTACCTATGTATAAACGAACGGACAGACAGATTGTCGGAAAGCAAAATGATCTCAACGATTTCGATTTTTCTTTTGAAATATGGAATTTACACCCCCAACTATTTTGAATATTAAAAAAGTGGAACATCAAATTAGTAACACATATCCATATTTACATGATTTTAAGTTAACAAATGCTATGAGTGAGTTGCGATACATAAATAATATTAATCGATAACCGAGGTGCAACTAGGTCATGACCGGCCACTTAGTATATTCTAATGCCTTTAATATAACGTACATCGTAACTCGGCAGCCGTTGTAAATCACAATGGCGGAATATTTTGTGGAAAGAAATAATTCCTTTGATACTTTACGAAGCAATTATAACTTTTTCCGCTATCTGAGTTGACAAAGTGTCCTAAACTTTATGGGTTCGTGAAATTTCAACATAATATAATATTTAAGCGGTCAGAACAACCATTGTTAATAAAATAAGCTGACAGACACTATGTGGAAGCACGACTTGCTACTTAAATATTATTTTTATTAGTATATCTACATAGGTACATCTACACGTAATGGAAAGTAAGTATTGAAGAGCAGGCCATTAGCATTCTAGTCATCCTTGTGAGGCGAACTTTTGCTGGTAATCTTTCACAGGATTGCTAAATTTAGTAAGGGATCCAATGTTGAAGTGGACAATTTATCCATCAATCTACCGCCTTTTATTTCGATTTAAATATGCTCTGATATTACAATGAAAATAATATTTTAGTAATTATTAGAAGAAACAGCTTATTACGATTTAAATGAAGGGTAAATGGCTTTTAACACATAATACTTTCATTCAAGGGCCTTAAATAACATTATAAATTAAAAAAATAGTCTTATAAATGAAAATCTGAATTAGTTTGTTAATTAACCTTTATGTTATCTACATTTTTTTTCTTTGTAAAGGACCACATTGTTTGAATAGGTATAAGAATAACAAAATTTGTAAAGATTTATACAATGAAAATAAAAGAAAAAATTGCATTAATTATTTGATCTGAATTACTTTGACAACTATTCAAACGATACTAGATTCTCTGAATGCTTACGTCTCTCTACCATTATAATAGTTTGAGTATTTCAGATAGTAGCTATTCAACTTACCGACTCCGACATATTGAACAATCCATGTAATGTAAAGAAATATACAAACATATTTGTACTGAAACATTTCTTTTCGATTCAATTAATAATTCTGTCGGTTTTTATTGTTCACTGATTTATTGAAACAAACCCAAGTGCACTGCCTATTGTAGCACATATTTACATAAATTATATTATGGATTTAACAGATCAACATATAAAAAATATATTTTAAATACAATTTCCACAAGTGAGCTTACGTTTACAACTAAACAGTAAATTGAAGTTATGGCGACACTATATTAAAAATATTTATACACTTTAAAGTGCTACACAACGACCGTAGGACATACGTATATTGAACTATAGACTTTCAAGAACATTTGATTACAACCAACCTTTTTATTTTAGTTAATATAGAGTAGTATTCACGAAGAATCTACAATTATGAAAATAGGAATGAAGTGAAACTTTACTATACAAATAGAAAAAAAACAGTAGTATTTGGTGGTAAATAAAACCTATAGGGTACTCAATACTGAACCATTCTACGTTTATTGACGAAAAAATTCTAAAATAAATAAAAAAATATTAAATAACAAAGACTCATTGACATTACTCATTCAATTTTTTGGACTTATTGACATTACTATTCAATTCTTACAATGATTTAATTGGTTACAGAATAGATCTGGACTATTTATCTTTTTAAATTTGGACTTGTATTTTCCTTTTTTAGTTTTACGGTTTTTTGTTATTTCATATCAGCTTCACGCTGTATCCCGCACGTGGCAAGGTAGACACAGGGAACTTGGAAACTTAGTGTTAAGACACTCTGTTCCACTTCCGTTCCCGACTTTTAGCCGAATTTGAGGCATGGCGTGTTGAGTGACGGAACTCAACACCGCGTTTTGCCTTGTTACCAAAGCAAAGAAATCAAACCTTAAATATTTGATTTGAAAATATTAAATATACGACATATTTAATATTTCCTAGAGTAGGAATTGAACCCACAACGTATTACGTTTACAGCCACAAAGTCACGGGCACGATCTCGCACGAAAGGACTGTTTGTATTATAAATATTGAAGAAAATGTGAAATTGTAATTGTATAACTATGTAATATATTCATGGAAATCCAATATTTGTACTTTGTCATAAAATTGCCCGTTTAAAATGTTAATATAACATTATTATATTACATTTCTGAACCGTTTCAAAGCTAGAGCTTAATAAATGTACCAAACTTCAGGCCTGTAGTTAAAATAGTCAACGAGTTATAAAGTAGCCTCCATAAATATTTTACATATACAAGTAGCTTAATTGTATATATTGATTTCAAATACAAAAGTTATCGAATATTTATAGCCAATCTAAACTAGGGTACGTAAAATGTTATACAAAATATTAATTAATCTTGTTTTATATATAGATCGTTTGTTATTTATACAATTTGCCGTTTTTATTCTTAAAAGCTTTTGCTTTGTTCAGCTTAAATGAGATGTAGATTTCAAAGCGTGCTGCATATTGTGACTATATCCTCTCGTAGTAAAAGCAAACGATTCTGGCAATTTATTTGTTCAAGAACGTTTTAAGTTTTAATATTTACTTTCTGAAATAAAAATTACAATAATACTTTCTTTGTAGTGATATGATTCTATAAAATAAATTTAAAAAAAGATTATATATTCGATATATCATTTTGTCATATAACTTTGACTTATTGTAAAATTTATGTTAATATTGTATAATTAGTATTCTTTATCCTGCTGCCTATTTCTATTATATACGCCTTAACAAAATATCTCCACAAAAGTTCCTTAAATACTTTTGAGATTTTTTTTTAGATAAGTGGCAAAAATTTGACATAATGCAAGTACAACAATTATATTTTAAACGTATAAAAGCTAATGCTCATATCAACAGTAAGTAAAATAATTTTATATAAATCATAAATAACGGCTACGGCACTACTATATAAGGACCAGTCGTAGCCAGAAAAACAGATATATCATATTTTTCTGATAAATATCTCCACATCGGTGTACGTTATCGTGCTGTTTAGCTAATGTAAATGCCAATATCAATATGATGAGTAGTTAGTTGTACATATATCGTTTACAGATAAACGAAAACTTTAACGAAAAGCTCTCAAGCTTATTCATATAGATAGAACATAGATATGCTATCTTCTATCTAAATTAATCAAGTTGAAGAGTTTGTTTGTTTGTTTGGCTGAACGTGTTAAACTGAGGAATTATTGCTTCGATTTTGAAAATTTCTTTTTGCTTTGGATAGCTCATTTATCAAAGAAGACTATAGATATTATATTATATGAGCATCTACAAGAGGGTAGGGAGAATAACAAAAGTTGGAAAAACCGGCGATGTCGAGAACTTCCGTGCATGTGCTACGATAAACGTAGAAGATACTCATAAAAATATATATGACAGAATGGTTTGCCTTTAAATGTTCTAATAAAGTCTACTAAAACACATACCTATCTCCAAAGGACAAACTATCGTAACCATTTTTATTTTTTAGAATTAGCAAATTTTTATTTCAAATTATTTTCGAAACTATTTTAAACATTTACTATTTCTTATGCAATTAAATTTTGGATACGCTGAGCCTTCTATATAGATTAAAATTGGCTTTTACGACATATACAAAATTATGGTGCGTGGTAAGCCGTACAATTCTCGCGGCCGCAGCAGAAGCGGACGGCAGGCCGGATACCGAGACACGTAGCATATAATATGTATTATCTTTATGAATATTATAAAGATGGATAATCTGAGAACCTACTAGCTTGGATTGACAAAAAACTGTTTTTTTGTGAAATCCATTTATGAAGAAATGCTTGTGAAATTTATTTCCATTCGATCCTGCGAGCAGAGCAGCAAGCAAAAGCTATTCGTTAATAATCTTTGCCTTTTGGCTGCGAGGACTTAATTGAAAGAAGCTTTAATTACTTTTTTGATTGAAATGAAAAAGAAAACTGTATACGATAAAACATTTTGAAATAGTACCTATGTAGTATATAAATTGTACATGGACACGTGCATTAGTCGATAAAGTACATGTAAAGATTTTTCATCTCTGTTACGCAAATCGTGTAATGCCCAACAACGACTTACTTTTTCAATTTCAAGAAATACGTACTATGGTTATTATTTTTATATGATTTTATTAAAAAAACTAAAACTTCAGTATCAACAAAAATGAAATTGGGTGCATGTACATGTGGTTTCAATAAAATTAAAAACTTTTTACTATTTTTAAAGTGTTATTCCACACTTAGGAAAGAAAAATACTAATTTAGTAAAATTAAAGACTGTCAAGGGACCAGAAAGTATTGGGTAGGAAAGTTGAGAAAAAAGTTTTCCATCAGAATCTATCATTTCAAGTGTGATATAAAATTTCTATTGGACTGTGATTTATTATTGTGCGAAAAAAGGCATTATCAAAAAAAAAGGAAAATGATAATACAAAAACATATACGTGATTTGTTTACATACGTATGATTTACATACATATGTACATACAAAATAGTGTTTTAACACCGAAATCCTAGATAACATTTATGTAAGCACGTATTAAATTAATTTTTAATTGCAAAATTTGGAGCACTTTGTCTGTACAAAGAATTAATATTTAAAGTACATGCAATTTTTTAATTAAATTATAAATTTATATCTGTAATCTGTGTCTAAAGAAACATGCTAGACTTATTCCGAAAAATTACAAATTACGTATATACTTATTTAATATTTAAAATCATTTTTTTGTTGTTGGCAGACGTCTATGTCTAACATGGGTATTTTAATATTATTTTTTTGCTTTTGTTCCGTGTCTTTTGTAGTTATTTCCTAATCCAATCGTCTATGCTTATCTTAAGATCTGCCCTTTGATAAACCCTACTGAAATCGAGCATTGTGACCAGTTTTTCCATGTGTCAGTTATTAGTGCTACATTGTCGATAACACGAACATGTGTAAAGTACTCCCTATTGATGATTATTCTCTATCCATTGAAGTCCAGAAGGTTAAAAATATTGTAGTATTTTCGAAGAAATAAAATCTCCCTTCCTCATATTGCATTTTTTGAAAAAAATAAAAATCGGACTAACAGAGTTGTCGTTTCGCATTTTAGTTATTTAAATGCCATACTAATATCTCTGTTGCATCTCGTGTCTTTGTTCCACTAATTGGTTGCGAGTGTTTTGTGGAAGAGTTTATTTTGTTAGGGTGAGTTATTAAATACCTGGATACCTCGTTACGTTTCATAACATTTAACGTTGTAACGTTTCACATTCAAAAAAATTAACGTAGCGGCATTTGAAAATCGTGCAGTCGCTCTGAACACTAAGCCATAAGTTCTCATCAAGTCGTACGTCCAAATTCTTTTATTATTATTATTCGCTTCTTACAACTGATTTACGTTCTTAACATCTCTGTAGGGATATTTTTACAATTTTCTGCTATCCAAAGATAGCTCCTTAGAACAATTGTTTGGCAAGACATAATGCTATTTATAAAATATTGTTACTAATCTTTAAGTGTTTATACACATAGGATTACACATTGGAAAGAAATATACTAATTTAAAAAAATGAATAAAAAATTTAACGTAACTTAACACCCGATTTAAAAATATTGATTACATTAAACCTTAGTTTTGAAGTGACGACAATTTTTAACAGAAATATCATTATAAAAATACGTTGATATAAGACTGGCAACCCTGATAACAATTCAGATATTAAAATTCTTTTGTATGGAAGATTGCTTACCGCATATTATAATTTGGTATGCTACGTGTGTTGTGGTCGAATTCAGTTTAACCACTAGGGTTAACACATACATACATGTAGAGCACAGGTACACAAAAGCTTTCATATAGCGCAAAATAATATACATCCTTGTGTATTTATGTTGGTTTTTATGCATCATCATCAGTTTCATCATGTAAATAATATGTAAACTTAAAATTTGTTATATATGCACTAACCCAAATATTATAAGACATCCTCGTATTTAGGACACGCAAGTCTGATCGATAAATGTTTGCTTACATAGTATAAATAGTAATGCTGTTATGTCTCAACAACTTATAATATAAAAAATTCGGTCAAGTGCAAGTAGGACTCGCCCACGGATAGTTTAATCCTAATCGTTATCCTCAACGATGAGACAATTTCAAATCAGTTGATCCAGAACCGATTCATAAATGTTATATCTTTCGATAGTGTTGATGTAGACAGATAAAGGACCAAAAAAGTGATATTATAAGAATTCCACCTTATCATTCATTGTGGTACGGATTTCAATGGTCAATTAATTTAATTTAAAATACATTTAATTACTGCCAAAGGATATTATGAAGTTACATATGTATGTTACTCTCGTTATATTATTAATTATTAGATGATATTCACAACAGGACTAAATTAAATATTTTTACTATTTTTAAAGTGTTATTCCACACTTAGGAAAGGAAAATACTAAATTCAAAAACGTATAAAAATTTAAACGAAGCCGGATTTGAACACGCGCCTCTTGGAAACCGGCCAAGCGCTCTGACCAACTAAGCCATTCGTTCTCACCAAGCTACGTCGAAATTCTTATACGCTTGTTACGACTTACTGATGTTGTTAGTATCTCTGTTGGGAGATTTTTACAAATTTCCGATCGGAATTGCACGTAGCGATTACGAAGGAATGTTAGGTAACTATGGTAATAAGAGAAAGAATGAGGCTGGAAAGCTTATATTGGAAAAGGAAAGGAATTTCTTTGTGGCAAACACAATGTTTGACCACAAACAAATTTACATGTACATATGGGACCGAACGGAAGAGAAAAGTATGATTGATCCATTCCTAGTGAATCAGCGTATTCAAAGCCAAGTTATAGACACGCGAGTGTTTTAGGGTGCTGATTTGGGAACAAACCATTACTTAGTCGTATCTAGAATAAGGGGTCTATTCGCAGGTTGGCGCAGCCGCACTAGTTGTGCAGGTTTGGCACCAAGTTAATGCATAAGAAGCTGAAAGGTGGAAGCTTCAAGATCAGATCGATCGATCAGAGAAGAATATCAAGAAAGTTTCCAAGAAGTTAGACAGCTGTGAATCTGGAATTGGAATGAAAATTATTGAAATATGCTGACAGAAACCAAGGAACTGTATGACGGAAGTAGCGGCAGAGGTATGTGGTGAAGGGAAAAGAGGCTTTAACAAAAAGCACGATGAATGGTGGGATGGTGAAGTGAAAGATGCAGTAGAAAAAAAGAAGAAAGCATGGCCGGATTACATAACCTTGGGTAAGGATAAAAGTATGAGAAAGATAAGAAACATTATAAGCTGCAAAAATACCTAACGAAAGTACTGATAAAGATAAAGCGTGAAAATTCTGAGAAAGAAAGAGATGAGAGGTTAACGAACTTACGGGAAAACACGAAGCTTTTCTGGCGAGAAGTGAGTGGTTCCCGGAATTACTCGCTAACCTGTAGAATGAAAGGGATGCCTTTGAAGGACGGTGATCTTTTAACAGAACAACCACAGGTCTCACAGTGATGGGCGGATTTTACAAGGAGATGTATGAATGTGATGACGCCTCGGCCTCAAGTAACATCGAAACGCTGAGTCTTGATGTAGTTGACGGTGAAATTTTTATAAAAGAAGCTGAGAGTGCAATACGAAATTTGAAATGTGGTAAAGCAGCGGTAGCAGATGGAGTTACTGCTGAGATGTTCAAATACAGTGGGCATCGCGTTTGGGACCTATTCTAGTTTTTGTGCAACTTATTCTAGAAATCGGGGGAATCACAGACGATTGGCGAGGTGCAGTCATCGTGCCTTTGTATAATGGCAAAGGTTCACAGGTAGATTGCGCAAGCTAAAGGGCTATTAGTTTAATTATTATTAGGTAGTAAAATTTATGCTAAAATATTACCGAGAAAAATGCAAGGTAGATCCGAAAAATTGTTGTGGGAGGCCCAGGAAGGCTTTAGATCTGGAAGAGGGTGTATGGATCAGATCTTTCTCCTTCGTATGATCACGGAAAAATTTTTGGCAGTTAACCAAAAAAAAATTCTGTGCTTTTGTGCACTTGGGAATGGCATTTGACAAGGTTGTAAGAAAGAGATTATGGGAGATACTGCCTCGGTATATTGTGAGCGGACCCTTGCTACACGGTGTAAAGTCTCTTTCCAGAGATCACTCATCCTACTTGCAAGTAGGAGCTGGCATGTCGCCTGGGTTCGATATCCAATCGGGTGTTAAACAAGGTTGCGCCATGTCCGCTTGGTTATTCAATTTGTATTTGGATAGCTTTCTTCAAGGAATGAGACAAACTGACAGGGGAGTGAAAGTAGGTATCTTGAATATAAATTGCCTGCTGTACGCAGATGATGCAATCATTATTGCATCACCAGAAATCGAGTTATAGGTATAGGTTACCACTCTGAAATAAGGGTGTGCACATAATGATCTAAGCCTGAATGCTAATAAGAGGAAGGTTCTGTTATTTGAAAGAAATGAAGAAAGGATAGAATGCAAGATCAGTGTAAATTATGAGATATTAGAACAAGTAAATGAACTTGTATATCTAGGAAATAAGTTTAGCAGAGACGAAATATACGAAATGGATGTGGCACAGTCAACGGTGTCTTAGCTGCATTGTTGAGACAGCGAAACGTCAGCATCGTCGTCTTCAGATTTATGAAGGAAAAGTGAGTAGTAAGTGAGGGAGGGCGAGACCTCGGTTGACCTTCGAAAACACAGTATCTGCGATACTGAGGGAAGGTCACGTAAAAAGCATGAGGACCCCTCGCAGGGCATATATTGAGGGCTTTGATGACAGTAGACGAGGCGAAAGAGGTATACCGAGATCGTAGCGTTTAGCGCTCCGTTCTCTCTGCCTACAACACTAGGAATTTCGCACGAAGCTAAATTAAGTTAAAAAAATCAGGCAAAAAACACGGAAAAAATTTAAAAGCTCCAATTGACATATAATATTATAAAAATAATTTAGCAATTTGGATATTTAATAAGTAATGCCTACCTACTACCCTGCGGAATGCACAAATGCATAAACTTCTGATTTGAACATTTTTTTCATTTAAATACAGATAATGTTATGTTATGTTCCCAAATAATGCTATAACTATGTATTTAATTAAATTTGTTTGAACGATTCCATTTTGTCGATATAAAACCATTTCCTATTAAGTTTTTTCTAAATTATATTTCTTATTCATCCCACAGTGAATTTTGTATATAAATATAATATAAATTATGTAACTCGTTTTTAAACTATACTATATTTTGACCTATAGTAGAAAAATATAAATTATAATGGGTACTATGTTCCTCGTATCCAGTCTTTAGATTATCATTGCAAACTTCTGTTTTATAAGCTGCTAGATAAAAGAACATTCAATTGTATAATTTATTAAAAAAATATATTATTCGCACGATATTTGTGGGTCGAAATATAACATCAAAAATAATTTGCCGCAAGATATGAGGTAAAGGGTCACAAATATTTGACCGAGAATTTAATAAAAAGAAATCAAATATCTTGTTTATATATTCAAAAAGCCAAATAAAGGCAGGTAATAGTTTTTATACTTTCGTGAACTATACACACGTATAGTTATTATATCACATTTAGATAAAATAAAATAATTACTCAAAAATATGATGGAAATACCAAACGGATAAGAATTCGCAAAATATCTAGATTATACATTATCTTTTTTATTTACATAGCAAGGAAATTTAGAACTTGAAACGAAAAACACTAATAAATATTCTGACGATGGGTTAAACTTACGCGAATACGCGGATATTGCGCTCCAGACACTTTGTTGATGTCGGAAAGGGTTTCAATCGTTCTTACGAACTGAGTCACAGTCGGCAAATTACTTAATATCAAAAGGCCCTAAAATAAGACACTGCAGTCTTCGGCTGGCTATAAAAGCATTTTATAGCTGGCTGCATTCTCTTATTTAAGAAGTAAGTTCAGTGCGCAATAATTACGAGTTAGAAAAAAGTATTTAGGGTAAAGGGAAATAGGTAATTTTTATCGGTTGTGCTGCCCGTTGAAAGGCAATCCCGAAATGTAAGATACAAAACTCTAAAACTTAACGGAAACAAAAAAATAATATAGAAACCTACGAGAAAGAAACTTGTTCCATTTAGCACACTCATTCTGTATAGACATTGAGTCAAAATCAAGTCAAATTAAACATAATATTATTAGATATGTCAAAATAAATACAGACTGAAATTATATTCAATAAATTAAGTTAACCACTAAAAATATCCTTTTGAGATTAAAAGTCACAATCAGAACTAAATTTAACAATGAAAATGTTATAAGATTATCTATGTAAGGCTTATCATGAATATTCTATTTGAAAAAGAGTCTCTATATGGCAACAGTGAATACTCCCAGATCAATACAAATTGAAATATGATACGTATATAGACACATAATATTAAGCTCTCCGGCGAGAACAAAACGATCATATACATCTATGACAAAAAATGTAATAAAGTTGATAAATGATTGTCCAGCTTCTGTTTCATTTGCGTTATAATTTATATTATACTAGCGACCCGCCTGCGGCTTCACTCGCTTGTAATGCACAACTTAATATTTATCAACCTAGATATAGTCTAGGTTGTTGTTGTGTTCAAATAAAATTATTAATTTAAATCAACTCAATAAAACAATTATTTTAGTGGGTCAAAATGCTTATTATTGATTCTATTATTAACCGATTGAAATGAGACAAATATTAAAAGAGGTGAGTTCTGGCGCAGGCTCAAGCATGTGATTCTAAGCAATAGGTTATGGTCGAGAAAATGAAATATTTAAAATTTTCAATTTAAATATTTACTATTCTCTTTTTTTCACTCTAGTAACAAGGCAAAGAGTGGCGGTGGGTCCTGCCACTCTAAATGCAACGCCTGATATTTTGACGTAAAGTGGGGAACGAAACGGAGTGTCATAACACTAGGTTCCCAAGTTCTCTCTGCCTGCCCTGCCATGAGCGGGGTACATTGGGCGTGAAGCTAAGTAAGTATTAAATAATAATATATTCATTTGTTACTACTAATAATAAAACTTATAACTATGTACCGAAAAATATAGCGAAAAATTTTTCGGTTCCAACAGTTTTGCTACGTAGGAAATTTATAGAACTTAGACACTTGTCACAACAGTAAATTTTATTATAGCTGTGCCTGAAATCTTATGTTTATGTAGAAAAAAATATGTTCATAGTTGGAGTCATTAAATATTTGCACACCTAGAGGCCTGCCGTGGCGCAGGGGCACAAGGGTGTGACTGTAACCGCGACAGGTTGTGGTTTAGATCCCCACTCGACGAAATGAAATATTTAATATTTTCAAATTTAATAAATAAAGTTTTTATTTCCTCGCCCTGGGAATAAGGCAAAACGCAGTGTTGAGTTCCGACATTCAAAGCCTCTAATTCGGCGATAAGTGGGAAACACAAAGGAATGATATTTTCAAAGTGTCTTTACACTAAGGTCCTTCTGCCTAGTCTGCCTATGTACGGAATACAGCGTGAACCTGAAGTAAAAAATGTACACCTATTTCTATAGTAACAATAACAAAACTCTTGGAATAAATCCTGGTCCATGCGGCAGAAGAGAAAGCCGATCTCCTGGGTGGAAGCTACTTTAGCGAAAGCTGGACATATGTATTATGACTCTACCACGGGGCAACACACCAGATCCTTACTTCTTTCTTCTGTGGTTATTTAAAAAATCATAGGCGTATTTAATAATCTTCTGCGATAATTCATACGAACTCCACGAGGCATAGGTACTACTTAGAAAACTGATATCGTTTTAAAATAAAAAAAACCACAGGCAAGAGCACATGCAACGTCGTTTCCAGAATCTGACCCACCCTTGGGAAAACCCCAAATTTACACGCTCAAGACTTCAATACTATATGACATACAATTCAATAAATATTCGAGACTCATACGACATAATAGAAAGTCGCAATAACCCGGTATCCATAAGCTTATTAAAAAAGAAATTAGAAAAAATAATAGGAAAAGAAATGAATACATTTATAATATATGTATTTCTATACAACTTAACATTATTATTTTATAAAATAAATTCCCCATAACTTTCTATAAATTATATAAATATAGCAATTAAATAACTCAAGTATAAGCCAATTATCTTAATATCGGATATATTTACTTAAATATTTGCTTTAATATTTAGTTAAATATCGAGGACATTTAACTAAGGACGAGGAAAAAAAATATAAATGACAGAAATTGGATGCCGCCGAGTATTTGCGTCTTTAGAGCGCAATGCCTGAGGTCAGTTAAGCGTCACAAATCGGGCAGATCAGATAAAATCTCTGCTTTAGTGCTCCGTTCATGTTCTCCTGAGCCCACACTGACGATATATATGTCTGTTTCGATACTATCTGCTATCTGCAAATTACCGTCTTTCTTAGGGCTCTGGCAATCTACATAAAATAATCGATCTTACTTCTTTTGTACAACCAAATCGTAAAGTTTTTTTGTATGCGGATGATATTGCTCTTAGTTTTTTTACAGGTAATGCATGGTCTCTAATGTTGAAAGCTGCACAGTTAAACACAGGCACAACATACTCACACAAAATGTAGGTAAAATTCAACATTCATTGCACATACGAGTACATGTAACTTAATCACAAACTGTTTATTCTACGCACTCGAAAGGAATTAGGAATAATCTTCGACGGAAATCCGCGATTTGTTGACCATATAAAGGCTCTTACTAATCGTTTACCTAAGTTAATTTTTGTATTAAAATATGTACAACATGCTGTTGATTTTTCAACCAACAAACTGATTTACTTTCCTTTAGTCAGTCACTTCTAAATTACTGTATTACATCCTGGAGAGGAGCTGTAATCAAATATTAAAAATCTTAAGATAACGCTACGCTCTTTACTAAAGGTCGCATTCCGTCCGCGTTTTCCCCCTCTTATACACTTTCTCAATGTCACGATTCATTCATGGCTGGTTTCTGAATTGAGAAAACCGCAAATTCTCAACTGAGTATTCTCAAATGCTTGATTATAAACTCAGTCGTTATAAAGTAAGTCAGACATTATTTCTACTAAATATAATTCCCAAACAACATTCTAAATTGACTTTTGATCCTCATTTACTTACCGAGCGTCTTAGCCACATACACATAAAGAAATGTTACATTTTAATGTGTAATTTAGTCTAAAGGCTTAATTCTTCAATCAATTGAGGGGATTCGCACTGAATACAGGCAACTCTTCTGGATACAGAGATAGACAGAGACAGAGACAGAGATGATCTTATTATAATTTTTCTGTATTTTTAGCCTATTCATTATCATTACATAACTGTATTTAAAATATACTGTAAAATTTGATAAAGTTTCATTATTATTAATAATATTTTTTTCTGTAATGCTATGCTGTTTTATATTTGTTTTTTTTTTTTATATTAAGTACTAATTAATATAAAAAATTGTCAATAAAAAAATGAACGAGTGTAAATACTTATCAACATTTATTACTTATAATAAGAAAGCCAAAAATTGTTGATGAACATTCTATGTTTTATGACTTATGTTACTGTAATTATATTAAAATGCATAATTTTTGTGATCGATTTATTAATTTCACAGGTAGAGTGTGTACTGTAAAGATACTAAATTTAAAGATAAATGTTACGGCTTAAGACAATAATACTTTCCCATTACAAAATCGTTCCTGTATTTCATGCACTACGAAATTTACATAAATTAATATGCATATTCATATATTCCTCATATACAAGGTTACCAGAAATATATGTATAAGCAAGCGAAAAAGAGTTGTCTTTATTTTTATGAGATGACTGTACTAAGATGAACAAAATATTAATACCACCAAAAACATTTCATGTTCATATATAATTCATATCATTCATATATAATTTCAATCGAAGTCATAGTTATAACCTTCAACTTTATTTGCTTACTGAAAACTAACTATTACGGTAAACTTTTGTGATAAGGCTGTGCTAATATGGTTTTACTATATATTGCACATATAGATTTTTTTTAAAGAATTTAATTTCATTCTGTTTAGCATTTATGCCAAAATATGTGCGTTTACAAAGCAGACAGATCGATAGAAATTATTAAAATATTCATTAATAAAATATCTAACTCGAAATTAATTACCTTATTATTAGAAACGTGCAAGATAATACGTCATTTCATACAAGTACATAACAGTCAAGCGTTATCATACACCAAGTAACAATAAACTATATCGTAAGATGAAGAACGGGTGGCAGTTGCTATGATAACATCGTGCAGTAACCTCTATGTTATTATAGTTTCATATAGCAAGTGCGATATCGTTCTATTTATTTCTGTAAATATGAAATTAGTTTAATATCTAACTTCTTAGTCAAATAAGTAACAACAACGCCTCACCTAGAAGTGGAGTTGCATTTACAATCACCTTTTTTCTTCAGTAGATATTCGCTTCTTCCCTTCTATTTCTTAGTGTTCTTCCCTTCTATTTCCAAGTGTAGCTTTAATAGCGGCGGTATAGCTAAGAATACATATGCGGTGATGGTTACTACATAACAATATGTGGTATCTTTAAATGAAACAGTGTACTTTTTGACCGTAAGATCCGTATACTCGTAATTCGAATAATAACTTATAAATCTTTTGAAGAGCAATAATTAAATAATAGACGTTATTTAAATCACGCCACATAACTTTTTTTTTGGTCATTACAATATTTAAAATAGATTTTACAAAATTTCGGTACCTAGTAATTGTGTCTTTTGGCAATATTCACATTTATTATGTGTGTATAAATGTATGGATATTTTGCATTTAGCTTATTTAACAGTCGTACTCCTATTTATAACATGACTGTGCTTCTGTCTTTTTTGAAGCCAATTAAATTTATGTTTTTTATGGAAATCCCATTTGTTTTATTATTTAACTAGCAGTCTTACTATACGAATATCGTAAGATGAAGAAGAAGAAGACTTTTCAGATAAAATTGATTAAATATTATAATTTTATTATTCTTTTTATACTATATATTCTATTTAAATAGTTAATATTTCATTTCTTCACTTCGCAATTCCTCAAACTCGGCGGACAGTGTGGAACGGAAGCGGAACGGAATATCTTAACACTAGGTTCCCAAGTTCCTTCTGGCTACCCTGCCGCGTGCGGGATGCAGCGTGAAGCTATAAAAAATATATATATTTTTATTTGGTTATCTATTATATATTTTTTCTGATACTAATTCCGGCCTTTGCCACGGTCTGCCTTTCTGCTCGATCTACTTTCACATCACACGGTCTTTAGTGTTCTCGGTGGCTAGTCCATTGGCTCATTAGCTCTCATATCCTGTGGTACGACATCCAACCAATGCTTCCTTGGGCGTAAGGAATATCTAAATCGAGAGACATTAGAAAGCACTTTAACTTTTACTGCCAACGTATCCATGCCATCTCAGGCGACACTCTTGAAGTTTATCCGCTATATCATGGACTCTAAGGAACGTGGAAAGAATTTGTTCCCGGCATTTGCCGCCATTTGGAAGAACTGGTTGGACGATGGTCTTGTAATTTAGCCCTTTGCATTTAGGCAGTATTCTGCGGTCGCAAACCACACCGTGACCTCCCGCTATTAGAACCAGGCAGCGCTTATGATTTATGATCAATTCTTCTGCCTAACAAATCCAAAGTACCTCAACTTTTCCGTTTCTATATGGATGAGTGCGTATGCCCACAAAGGTAATTCTGTAAACTTAATAATTCTGTCAACTTTATTTCAACGTCATTAAAGCCTGTTAAATTAAATTAAGTACTTCCCGTAAATCAACAATTATGAAATTTGACAAAAAGTAATAACATGCAGTACAAATAAAGGAATAAAAATGAAAATTTATTATTATATTACGAATTATAACTATTAAAAACTTATAATTGTAGTTTGTTCCATACAAAATGAATCCATATGTTACACTTTTATAAATTATACTTCCTGTTGACTTACAATTGGTACAAAACCGTCTGTGAGCGACTCCAACTCACACTTGACTGATTTGTTTTTAAGTAAACAAAAGAATAAGCAAATTTAGCCTGATTTTAGGCAATTATGTTTCTAGGCACTTTTATAATTATACCAAGCATATGTAGAAGTTCATACAGCTTTGATAAACTATTTTTTTTATTAGTTTATAATTTTTGTTTCTGTGTTCTCTTATGTAATGAGAAGTTTCGTTGGGCATTTTACGTCTTTTTTTTGTTCATTAGCTTAACATACGATTAAGAGTTAGGAGACTACTAAGACTACCTTTCTATAGCTTTGTTAAGAGACAAAGAAGGCTCTTATGAAAAAAGTCCTAAAATTTGACAAAAAAATAATAAACAATAAACACTTTTTGTCTACCTGTCAAACATTATACGTCAATTTGAACAATTAAACAAAATGAGCTTGAAGTTCAAATTTCATAAATATAAATATAATTGACGTACGTGCTATCATATATACATATTTATAAAACCGGAGTGTCTGTCAACGCTTTTAAAATAATCGAGTCTATTCGTGACTACGGTCTACTGCAAGCTGTTTGAAACGTCGAGTTTCTAAAAATGTTTAAAATTCAATATATGCGATTAATCTAGTAAAAATTGTTTCATTTAAAGGTAATTTTTTTCAAGTATGAGTAAATTATCAACAACACGATATTAAAAAATAAACAAATAATTTTAGAGCGTTTTGTTTGTCTGTCTTTCTGTTTGTCTAGGCTAATATCCTGAAAAGCTTTTAATAAATGACTTTCACTGAGAGATAAAGAAATATAGTTGTGGAGTACTGTATAATATTTTTGTACTAATATTTCCGCAGGATCAGTATATGTATAAGCGAAAAATACCGCGCCCTTTGTGCACGTACACGTATCGTTAACTGAAATAAATATAACAGTACAGATAATTATACTAAAATTTTCAGTTAACTTTCAACACACACTTCTATATATCTATTATATTAAACCAGTAAAGTCGTGTCATTGAATCTATTTACGAAAAAACAATGTAGAGGGGCTTAAAATTACTAATCACCATAGAACACGAATCTACAATTTTTAGAATTTTTGTTTGTCTGTTCGTCTGTTCATCTGTTCGTCTGTTCGTCTGTTCGTCTGTTCGTCTGTTCGTTTGTTCGTCTGTTCGTCTGTTCGTCTGTTCGTCTGTTCGTCTGTTCGTCTGTTCGTCTGTTCTTCGTCTATATACGTACGTTACGTACGTCTATATACGTCCATAGCAAATATTGTAGAGGGTGATGAGCATTGACATAATTAAATTAAAGATATGGAACATCCCATGAACAAACATAACGGCCCAGCTTAACTATAAGCAATCCATACTAATATTATAAATGCGAAAGTAACTCTGTCTGTCTGTCTGTATGTTACTCTTTTACGCCTAAACCACTGCACCGATTTTGATGAAAATTGGCACAGACTTAGATATGAACCTGAGAATGAACATACTTTTTACCGCGGGAAAACCTCTCATTCCCGTGGGAATCGCAGTTAATCGGAAGAAGTGTCCTGCTATCTTACTTTCTTCGCGTGCGCTGACTTTATGGTTGGAGATAGGCTAATACAATGTTCTAGAAAAACGATCTTCTTTAATAGATCTAAAAAAAGTCAACGTGGACATATTTGCAAATGTGATTAGTGAGCCATATTATGGTTTTTAGACCAAAATTTGGTAAAATGTGATAGTGATTTTAAAGCCTTATTATTATACTTTCAATATTAATTCTTTTGGAGAAAAGTAAGTTTATCAGCAAGACTATTAAATGAACATAAAATTTGCCCTTTATTTAACATATTATATGTTG
>DWMZ01000749.1:0-19784 GCA_018249855.1 Eueides tales michaeli
ATATATATAATTTTTTTATATTATTATTTTTTATTATAAGTTGGTACAAACTGTATCTATTTTAATACCAATTGTTTTTTATTTATCTCCTGTCATTGTATATGAACAGGCTATATATATATATATATATATATATATATATATATATATATATATATATATATATATATATATACCTTCAAGTATTATGTCTTAACTGTAAATGTGTTCTCATAGAAAGTGGTATTAAACGATGGAAGCTGAATCTTTAAAAATGCTACCTTTAATAAGAAGATAATATTAGAATAAAAATGTTTTAATTATTTCATGAATTAATTTATTTAATAAAAATTACTATACAGGCACTCGGTCCAAACCCTTTTTTATCTAATTTTTATATCGAGTATTCTTGGCGTATATATTAACTAGAATATTATTTATATATACAATTAATATATATAAGAATATAAGAAATTATTATTTTTATCTTTATATTATAAACTTTTACTTAGGACTAAGGTGAATTCTAAACAAGTTTTTAAAGAATTAAATTAAATAAAAACTATAAAAAAACATGTCACGACAGGATTTTCTCGTTACCAGAGCGACGAGATGAAAATATAAAATATTATATTATTTCAAATTAGAATGGATTAAAACTTAATTATAAAAGAAACTATATTATAAAAGAAATTACCGTGAAATCACAATTAATAAGCCAGACGCAAAATATATTTTAACACAGATTTCACTGTAAAATTACAATATTTATTTTATTCTAATTTATAATTTAATGTTTCTTCAAATTATTATTCGAAATCTGGTTATACCAAGTGTGTTATTTTTATCCTGCATATAGGCAGAGGGAACATGGGAAGTAGTGTTAGGAAGCTTAACTAAATTTATGAATTCAATTTTAAATATGCTGTACACGTATATTACCATTGAATTATGAATATATCATATCACAAGCTCCTGTAACGTAGTATTGTCATCAAAATGACGTTTCGGTCAGCTGGAGCCTTTTGCTGTTATAGGCTTGGCAGCTGTCATTGCCAAAGGATTAGATTCTGCACTATGATATAATGCTAATTTCCAGACAATCTATTGAATATGTGATAAATACTAGTTTTTTTATGATTACTTCTTATCTGCAACAAACTATTCTCAGCAGTAGTTCGTGAAATTAAAGTGTTTAACCTAACGAGTTTAACGAGAAGTTTTTAAAACGCATAACGCCTTAGTTTTATAGAGTAACAAATCGAGAGTTAAATAAAAGGGTCCTAACTTGTTCTAGCGGAAAACATAGAAAATTTAAAATAATACACAAGAAAAGCTAACATGCTCAAATAATTTAAATCTCCAAAATATATTTATATTTGTCGAGTTAGAAATATCAACAGACGTCATGCAAAAGTGTTAACCTAAATATCATAAGAAATTATTATATTTCACTAACATTGAAGTTAAGGAATAACGTTACACGTCACTCTATGATATTATTCTACAAAGAATTTTATAGAAAAATAAAATCATGAACGCACCACGTGGCTGAAATTCGGCCGGGCGCTACGAGCCGTTGACCTCCTGCGTGAAGCTAAGGGCAAATACAAGGGACACGAAGGGGAGGTAATGAGGCTTGTGGAACACACTTAGGGATTTTACATTACATTTTCGAATGAAATTATCTGCAATTATTTGAACGGATTAGCCCCTTAGCTTTATCACTTTTTTAATTGCCTTTGTAATAGTTGTTATTCATAATAATACTAATAATTGTATTATTACGTTTATCATCCACTTTAGATATATGAAAATATATAGAGACAAGGTACCTATATGTCAGCTGGGTGCTTCATAGAACCTGATGTTATAGAATATTTTTAATATTTTTAGAGTGTTATCCCACAATAGAAGATATTCAAGAAAGATAAGAACACTAAGGAAAAATAATTTTCTTTTTTTTTTATGTAAAAGACACGGCAAACGAGCGTACGGGTGACCTGATGGTAAGTGATCACGGCCCCGTGTAGCACCAGAGGAGTTACAGGTGCGTTGCCGGTCTGCAAGGTGTACGGGCACCGGAGCCCGGCATTACCCAATGCAAAATGCAGTGGCCAAAGCCACTACTTAACGCCGGTCTTAAATGCCGGGAGGTGGTAATAATCCGGTCGAATCTGCCCATGCGTGTTGCCATTGCTGACAACGAGACTCTCCCACACGTACTTTAGTCGCCTCTTACTACACCATCAGTACCAGGGTGATCCTATTCTAAGCCGGAATCACACGGCTAAAAATACTTTTGAGAATAAGTATAAAAATTATACCGAAGCAGGATTTGAACCCGCGCCTCGTAGAAGCCGTGTGTGGCAACTAGTTCGCCCACTCACTCTTGACAAATGAACTGAGAGACGGGCTTAAATCCCGCTACGTTAGGTTTTTTGTACGTTTTCTAAATAAGTAGGTATAATATATTTTAAGCAATAGGTATACCGGGCTAATGGGTAGATTATTAATCAGATCATCAATTCAGAATTTGATCACGTTTAACAAAGTGCTTTATTCACATATCGTATTGCATATATATGTATATATATATATATATATATATATATATATATATATATATATATATATATATATATATATATATATATATATATATATATATACCTATATATCTAGGTAATAATTATTTATATTTGAATAGACAAGTAGTTGGCTACTGTTAATATTTTTTTAACATATTTATTAAGTTAATCAAAATTTATGATGAATAATAGAAAACGAGTACCTAATTATAATCAAAATTCCATTTTCAGACTAATCATTAAAAATAGTCTTTTGAAAGTGCAAAATAATCAAAGATGAATTTAAATAGCAATAAAAGCTCTCTGATATGGGTAAACATTACTTAAAATACTGTTACAAAACACAACAAACAAGAAAAAGAAAAGAATAAAAAAAACAATAAAAAGAAATAAATTGCAGAAAATTTAGAATCAAATTGAAAAAGTATTCAATATTGAATTGGCGGTCTTATCATTTAATTTTGCGATTTATTCACGAAGTAAGAATTGGATAACCCTTCCAGCTTAAAGAATAAAATTGTTAACATAATACATTAATATTTATAAAAATATATATAGGCGTGAGTAAGACGCTAGTAAATTAAAAATTTGTAATATCATTTTAAAAATAAATTTTCCTTCACATCATTTGTATGACTTCACTTCTATATCAATGAATATACTAAGTTTCTTCTTCTCCAAAAAATAATAAAATCTTACTATAAATAAATTTTATAATGATCTTAGTTTGCAAAGATCGGCATACAAAAGAGTTCGAAGTAGGAAAATATGCAGGCGAGGCTGAATGGTAGCCATCAATAGAGGCATCAATTTCTCGTGGCACAAGATAGGTTACTACTCTGACGCGATTCAATTATAGACAACATTCCAAAGATGTATAAAAACTTTTAAAGCAGAATTTTGTTCTTTTATTATTTACACACAAAATGACGAAGTTTATTTTCATTTATCAAATTCATTGATTTTACTTAACACATCATATTCGTAACAATAAAAGAGAAGTATTTATACTATTACCAGTATTTATACTATTACCTATTATTTCTCATCTTCTAGACCTAAGAAATTGCATAATTTTATCTGGCTTAATATGTTTTGTTTCAAATATAATTAAGTGTGTCCACTCTTATCTACACAAGTATTATTTACCAATTTTAAATTGAAAGCACTACTTTTAACGTTATTAAAGCGCAGGAATACTAATTATAAATGCTGACAGACAGATAATTAATGTGCATATGCGATAAGGATTTTGACTTACTATACTCTCCACACATACATATATCTGAAGTTCAGAACTACTTTGACTGCATAAAGTCAGTCAAGTATATAATTACAATTTTACTGCATACAGTCTTTTAATGATTACAGTAATATAAAATATTTACGATACACCTACAAATATTATTAAAATAAAAATAAAAAAATATTGCAAGATAATTATTTTTGAAAGCAAATGTGTTTTTATTAAATTAACAAAAGAAATAAGAGCCAAAGTCCCTGGGCCTATTTCTGTAGCACTATAAATGTATCATTTACAAAATTTTTAATATTAAGCCTACGGACGTACAGCCTTCGAGGTATATAATTCTCAATAATTTCTATCGAAATAAAATTTGACTGGCAAAACATAAATATAATGGTGACATTATAAATAATGGGACAACAAAAAATATATTTTGAAATAAATAATGATCTCCTAGAACCCACTTCAAAAAGGTATACAATTTTTATTTTTTCTATGAAACCTTGTTAGTTCATCAAATTTTTAGTTACTGCTCTAAAAATAAAACTCGAAATATTTTAATTATTTCAAGGACTACGACGTAAACGCGGCTTTGCCCGTTTGAACACTACGTTTTTTAATTTAATATTACTTAACGATGTTCAGAAAATATTGATGGGATGTTTAAGTATGGTCATCTACACTCACAATAAAATTATATTTTATTCTTAACATATCATAGATCGTATAATTATTGCTTAAATGAATTCTTTTGAAAAAAATCTCGATTTTACACCAAAAACTTAAATATCATGTATCATTCATCTTAAATTCTATTATTAGACATAACATTTTATATTTTTTATATTGTTCTATACTAAATAAATTGTAAGTTGAACCTTTTTACTTATTGTTTTTTTGCCAACCCTGATTCCATGAGAATTTCAGAATAAAAGGACACTACATGTTGCGCCATAATCTCTTTGAACTTTCAAAGGTGAATGTTACACAATGGCTTAACTGTTTTAGAGATTAGCCCAGATAAACTGTAGAACAGACGTACAAACATTTCAAAGTACTGATTTTTGTTTTAGTATTCTGTAAATAACTATATGTACCTGGATAACGTAGTCGCTATGAAATCACAGACAGACGTGTCAAATTTTATTTACATATATAGATAGAATTTACGACAGCACTTTCTTATACACGATATTTTTTATTTACTTTTCCTCCAGCTTGCAATAAGTCCACTCATATAAATCTTATTTTATTTAATGCAAAGAATATTTTGAACATAAAATTATATAGTATATTTTACTCGACGTATTGTTCAAAATTATGCTAGTAGTTTTCACGATGATTTAAATATATTTTTTAAATACTTTCTAGTATCAAGATTGAAAATCTTATTGTAATTCAAGTTGAAAAGTTTGACATACAAAAGAGCTAATAATAGAAGAATCTAGCATATTCTTCTATTATTAGCGAGAATGAATGGGGTCTATGAAAACGTCAATTTCTCGTGATACGAGTTTAGTTACTGGGATAAAATAACCTAGTTATAAATGAAGTATGAAATAAATCTAAATATATCGAATAAATTATTTATAAAGATTTGGGCGTATATGCCTAAAATATTGATGAAAAGTAAAATAATCTATTACAATATTTTTTTTATTGTAATAAGCAAATTTTGAATAACCTGGTGTGACTAGTGCTTCAATTAAAATAAAGTGCTTGCATCGAAGATATTTTGTTCACGACAGCTTTAACCGTAACTTGAAATGTACTACAGATAACTCGATTGCGTTATGACGCCGTTAACAATATTTCATAGTTACGGCTTTAAAATATATTTTTGAGAATCTAAGAAAAGTGATAAAATCGTACAGGATATTACTTATTTGCAAATTCCGTTATCGAAAATCTTTATTTCTTTAAAATTCGTTAGGAGTTTGATAGCTCTGTATAATAATGTAGGTGAAGGTTAAAATTTTATTAGTTTTTTAAGAGTTTTAACAATGATAATCATAAAGCCTTCGTTAATCAAGATATATAAATATAAGTTAAATTTTATTAAAATATTGTATAAAATCTGCGTCTTTCATTGATATACCATTATTTATTTGATAGCCTTAGAGCCAATATCAATAATATGCCAATTATATTCGAATCACAATCAGTAATAATCGTCTGAAATTGCCACACTCCACCACGAACTCTTTCATCACAGAATCCGCCAAGCTGTCCAATACACACCACTCCAATATCCGTCACTCAAAATCACTGGATGAATTTAAAAGTCATCTGATAAAATAACCTATAACTGTTTGAGCATATGTATATATACAATATTTTGCACATAGCAGGATAGGCAAGGGAAAACAGGGAATTTAGTGTTCAGACACTCTGTTTCCATTTAGGTACTTCCCTTCCTCACTTTCCAACGAATTCCGACGAATTTCGTATTGAGTGATAGAACTCAACGCGGCGTTTTGCCTCGACATCAGAGTGACAAAGAAAAAATCATTAAATATTTCCTCGAGTGAGAATCGAACTGACAACCTATCGTATTTGCTTGCTTGCAAGTGTCACTATAATATTTATTGTATATATTAGTATGTTTTTTTTCTAAAACAATGTCCATATGTGGATTTATAAATAATATAATAAGTATATTGATTTATGAATTTAAATATGTACGCGGACTGAAATTAAATTTTAGTTCAACACATTCAAAATATATTATTCATCTATCTAGATATTAAAATAATTTGCCTCAGGTATCACAAGCATTACTGTGGTTTTGTCACCTAAGGTAACATGTAGACAGTTTTGTGTAACTATTCCAATTATTTGTATGTACATACGACTTACACACAAAATATTTCAATTATATAAATAATATATAGAATGCTATGGTTGTTAAAGAAATATTGTCGGACAATCGGCATTTTTAAAAAATATATTGTCTAATCTCCTTATTAATAGCTCGTGGAAGGTCGCGGATAGTCATCAAAAATTATACAAAGACTAATTGTCATCTTGTCCTTCTGCAATTTTCGGAGACCTAAGCTAGGATTTCAAAATAAAATCAAAAATTTAGATCTCACAATGGACAACTCAATTATCTGGTTAGCACATATATCTGAAATTAGAAGTCAGCATAAAATTTATCGCTGTATTTTCTTTAAGAACGTCTAAAAAATCTTTCTCCTACTTAAACTAAAATATAGTTTGCCAATTGTTTTTGCTTCTTTTTGCTTGATTACGTCACATAAATTATCATGAACTCTTCAACAATTTGGATCGTCTACGTTAAATATATACGACCTCATTGCCGAAGATAGGATCAACTTCCATGGTACACTAGCAGCATCGTAATCTCTACATCTTTTCCTTCTTCGTACATCCTCACACTTTCTAGTACCTTAAAAAAATAATTTACTCAATTCTAACCACTCTCTTAACCTTAAATATATTTATTATAGAACGATAATTAACTAAAATTACTACTGAGTCGCATACAAATCTATGCTGAGCCTTTTGCCTGTCTAAGCTGTCATTCTCTGGAATAAACTTCCGCGGGAATTACATCAGTCTGTCGTGGTTTAGAAGCGTCGAGTCAAAAAGTAATTTTAATAAAAAAAGTACATTATAAAAAATTATATATATTTGAACTTTTTAAGTTTGTTTCGTTCTGGTAATAAGGCAAAGCGCGGCGTTGAGTTCCGCCACTCAACACGCAATGCTTCAAATTCGGCGGAAAGTAGGGGAACGGAAGTGGAACGGAGTGTCTTAACACTAGGTTCCCGGGTTCTCTCTGCCTACCCTGCAGGCAGAGGGAAATCCTCATGCGGGATACAGCGTGAAGCTAAAAAAAGTTAAAAAAAAACTAAAATATATATAATTTTAAAAAAACATTAAAAATGTAATTTTTAAAATTATATATATTTTAGTTTTATTTATTAGGGCTGTCGTAACGCAGGGGAATAATAGTGTAAAAGTAAACACTGTGCGTTGTGGGTTCGATTCCCACTTTAAGAAATAAAATATTATTTATTTTCATTTCTTCGCTGTGGTCGAAATCAAAGCATTAAGACTCAAATTTGGCAGAAAGTAGGAGAGAAAAGTGTCTTAACGTAATCAGAGTGTCTTAACAGTAGAATCACAAGTTTACTGTGCCTACTCTGCTTGTTGGGGATATAGCGTGAAGCTGATTATTAATTTTATTTAATGTAATTAAAACGCTTGTTTCTTTGTGTATATCATATAATGATATATTAATAAAGCTAATTATGTTATTTTGCTAACCGACCATTTTTAAGTCATTTGTACACCAATCAATATCGTTGTATCCTTTGATCTTTTTATTTATGGTAAGGGTCGCTTGGAAGAGATCACCTATGGTGATAAAGCCGCCTTACACCAAAATCCAATACTTTTTTGTTTTTTTTTATATATTATTGGCATAACTAGCTATTATATAAATCTATACTTATAATAAATCTTTATCACTGCGATCGTTGTCTGTACATAGAAGATGTATTAAAATAATCTTACAGGGGACGTTTATTAATGTAATATTAGCTAATCTCAGCCACATTTAAATGCAGTTTTCACTATTGTATTTTGGCATCCTTACCACAACATTTAATGTTTGCTGTATTTAAATTGGATAAAAAATTAAGAAGGTTGTGTCAATTAAAAATATTAAGATCGTCAAAATTCATTTGGCTAAAATTTTAGTTTACAATGTACAGAAATTGATTGTTTTGAAAGTGATAAGTAGTATTAGAACAAGAAAGTAATTTTTATTAGTAAATAAAATAGTGTAATTAAAGCGGACGAAGCCACGTTTGGTTCGTTTTTAGTGAATATTACAACAAACCAAAATATAATATTCATCACAAATGTTACAAATTTATGTATATAAAATATTTATCCTATATGGACATAAATATTAATTATTGAGTAAATTAATACAGAAAGACGTAAAAAATAGAGTAATGTGGCAATAAAATAATTTATTTTCTAAGAAGTATTTGAAACAAAAACCTTCACGCATAGAGTATAAAATTTTAGCATACTTTTACGAGAAATACGATATACGGCCACTTGCGGGCGTAGCGAGAGCGCTAGGCGAGTGTTTTGATTTTCATTTTCATAATAACAAAATAGTTAAGTATAAATAAATTATAGAAAATGGCGAGAGGTACAAATTCAAAGATGATATCTGTCCTATTTATAGATTTCTAAATATTTTATTTAAAAAATGTGGCTTGACTGCTTGTAAGTATAAAACTAAAAAAATATGTTCCTATTGTATGTACTCGTAATTAAACTGACGTAGCTAATGACTGCGTTTTCGTTCACGTAGACATTTTTATTTAGTTTACCATAATTTACCACCCATTAGTTTCAACATAAAGCTTTTAAGGTATACAAAAGTTGAATTCTTTAGGGGTCGTTAGCAATATTAGATATATCGTGAATCCTTTCACAAATGGACACTTCTACGGCTACGGTCTTTCAGCTCTACAACGTAGCAAAAGTGGTATTAGTTTCGATGGCAATGTGTATTTTAATATAATTATTGGAGTTATCGTTTCATATTCTTTATCTATATAAAAACCACATATTAATTCGTAGCCAGAATTTAATCTTTAATCATTATGTAATGAAGAAATGAATAAATAGTAGCTTTTATTCAGTTCTTAGTTAAAACCAATATATTAAAAAAATATATTAGTTATATCCACATATAAGTATCGATTTTAATTGTTACTTACACTAACTACAATTGCTTTTTAAACCTATTTAGGTAACAGCAGGTTATTATATGGAGCAGCTTGAGTGGCGGAGAGCAAACACCACGTGTTTCATAGTCCGTAAGCTATATCTCGTGAGGTTCATGTTCAATAATACCTCAAATACTTATCATTATAATATGTCATACAGAACTCTAAATTATTTTCATTTTAACTGCCGGCCAAGCCGCAAGTAAAATTTAGTAAAGTTAATTTCACAATTAAAGAGAAATTGTTATTTATTTAAACCCAAAAAGATGTTATACACACAATCTTCATGTTTTTCAGCTGCAGTGTCGGTGAAATGTAAAATTTATTTCATCATACAAATTTGTTAGCTTTATAGACGAATATCATCTGTATCATTTTAATATTTTCAATGTTCGCCGAATTTGTACCGGATTTTTTTATGAAACGAAAATAATATTTAAAAAATTCTTATATGACAATATTATGTTAGAGACCAACATTATGTTATTTATAAATTCTCTTACATTCTATATAGATATAAATACATTTAAATACTTTTTTAAATAATATTTTTAAACTACTCCACGTTTCACACTACGTAAGTGTGGAACTGAAGCTATACTTATACATGCCATGTAAGAGACCAAACGAATTAACAGAACATTTTTTACAATTTCTATTTATTTAATTAACATTCAGTATACCTCGTTAAGGTGGTTTACATTTTAAGCCAGAATCCAGAATTAAGAAGGTTATATTAACGTAACTAGATACTAAAATGTTACTTTATAAATAAAAAAATATTTTCCGTTTTAATAAACCACAAATGTATCTGTAAAATATGAACTAATTATGGAAATACTTAACAAATATATACTTAAGCCATGTTATATTTTCAGATATTGAACTTTAAGACTGTAAGACACATTTAGTTGGGACAATTAATCGACAATCCATACGTAACCGGCGATATTTGACAGATGTATCCACAATAAGAGCTCAGCGCATCGGCGCGCGCGTCCCGGTCCTAAAGAGTCGCGTCACAGTGCGGCGACAACGCATCGCGCATGTGCGAAACGGCTTTATGTAACCGCGGGCCGATCAAAAACAAGCGCGATCCATGGACTAACGTCCGTTAGGAAACTTTACTCATTCATCTTTTCCCTAAAAGAGGGGAGCGGGGCTCGGGCCGCTGCGCTACTCCGCGTTACGTAACCCTTGGTGAGGGTGACGCCGATTCCTACTCGGGTCGCCCTCGCGCACGGACCTGTGTCAAAGTCGCACCCTCGCAGTACCGCCGAGCGAACGACACCGCTCGACCCACGCCGCGTTTCCGCCGCTCCGACACTCTCGCATAGCAATTTTGACTCAAACCACTTTTGTTAAAAAATTAAACTTTTAACTTTTACGGTACTCCAAGTTGTCCACTCTCAACCAGAAGCGGTAAGTTTTAATTTATAATTATTTTGTTCCTCATAGAAAATATTTGTTATATAACATTTTTATTGCTTTGTTTTCTGTTAGAATCTATTTGTTTTGTTCTACTTATTTTAATGTGTGCTGAGCGAATATTTTACAGTTTTAATATCAATTAAACTTTATATTTTATATATATTTTTTTCATATTTATCTACATAGTTTAATACAAAAAAATATTTTAGACTATAAAAGTGCACGCGAAAATATTACAGAAGAATAACAATAACCTTCTTTAATTTTACTTTAACTTATTTTCAACCTTTTTTATAATTATTAATTAAAAAAATAACAACACAGCAGTATAAACAGTGAGCAGGTACGAATGAACGTGTGTCGAATTTACAGTTTGACCATTAGAAAAGTCGCGTGTTTTTTAGCGCTAGGCAAACATTTTATTAGAACGCAGGTGCTATTACATGGCGCGAGGTCGCACGGGTAGCAGAAAGTGCTTAGAACGGATGATAATCGACATAAGCCTTAATACTCTTAAAGTAGTTAAGCCGGTGGCATATAACATATGATATTAAAGTAAGCGGACATATTATACAAGAGAAACATTTTTACGTGTTGTATCTATATTATAAATATCTAAAATATTGACAATTTATTAATAAAATACACAATAATAGTGACAAAACACACAATTGCAGTGAAACTGTAAAGCCGTGAAACTTCGTAGCCCGTAGCTATTTTCGTAGCCGCCTAATAAAGCACCAATCATTTTTGCACGACTTCATTCAGAAGGTCGAATTCCTTGATTAATGCTCTAAAGGTAGAAGACTACCGCTATCTTCTTTGTTGTAGAACGTAGCACTTTCTGTTTGCCGGAAAATATGTTAATACAAATTAAGACAAAAGATCAATCATTATTTAAATATATAATACATACGTACATTTGTCTAAAATTTCACATAGTATTAAAAGTGTAAATTTCCTTATAAATCTGTATAATTTAATAAATATTTTTTTTTAATTATTATATATAATTCCACAAATAATAAACAAAAAATGAACAAAATTAAGACATTTTCAGTAAATAAAATAAACAAATAATTGGTATTTTGGACAATTTACTAACAAATTTAATAACTAACTGGACGACAAACACCATTTGCCATTTATTTTGCTAGTACTTATATCAAAGCATTATTTAACGTTTTAATTTAAATAGTAAATTAAATATGAAATCAACAATTGACAAAATAAAACGAATTGATATGAGAAACGTTGCTCAATCACCGTCGCTGTGGGAGGAATATAAAGCTATGCCTTGTGTTTTTAAATAAAGTTTCTAAAACTAATTTAACCCAATATATAAATACTTTAAATGAAACTAATTTGACTGGATTTATCACATCTATATTGATACGATTAATCCGGTTAAATTTCTTTCATTTATAATCTACAAAAATAGCAAAAACCAAAAATCGTAACATTTTAACATCTATATATCATATTTAAACCGCTAGTAGGTAACGGAACAAAAATAAATGAAATTTGTAACAAGTAATTACATTAAAGTAGCTCCTGTGTAATAACAAAACATAGCTTTGTCCTCTACAAGGTGTAACTATTTTCAATTAGCAAAAGTTTTGAAGTTATAGAGCGCTACACTATTAAAATTATATCATTGTGACAAAATTCCGACCCACAATTAAACTCTACAGTTACAGTCACACTCATTCCATGTGGGGTCATGTACAGTGTGAAAATAATAATAAACATTAAATTACTTTGTCATTTTGGCATATTGTAGTAAATAATTACAGCCATTCAAAATGAAAATCAATTTTGTTGAAAGGTATTTAAGTTTCATCAAAGAATGTATGGTGATTTCACAAATATCTACGTTTGATCTCTGGGGAACTTTTCACATTAAGAAACTCTGAGACGGAGGAGGATTAAAGCAATAATTTCTTATAAAGTTGTATTATACGAAGGAAGGCTATCAAAATTTTGCGCAATCAGAAGGTATAGGGAATGCCGGTCGCATTTATATTATATTCACGAATTTCTTCTTCTGTCTTCGAAATTTTCAAACTGGACGGTATCCAAGAATAGTGGGTTCAAATCCCGCTTCGTTCTAATTTTCATACGTTTTTTAAATAAATATTTTTCTTTCCTAAGTGTGGATTAGACACTTTAAAATTTGTGAAAATATTTCATTCACAATACTTTTACTTACGGCATGCTCCTTTGTTAAATGGAAATACTCGTAACTAAGAATTGTGTATTGATTTACTTGACATATTCTTCGGCAACTACATTAGATTAGAGACATTGAATCGATAAAAGGTTTACACTCTTACTTTCATATACTTCTCTTCGACTTTATAATAATTTTCTTATTCGTAGCTCATATAAATTCAATAGTAGTTCAATATTAAGGAAATATCTACTTGAAGTAGATATTATTAATAAATACAATTCTGCGAAAAATTGCCAAACCTTCCTGACTAAGAAAAAGTCTGACAAATAAAACTTGTGGCATTTAAGGAAATCGTCAAGCGTATTGAGGTGAGACAGTGGTCGAGGTCTTTCATTGTTACACTATTAATTTAGACGGTTAACTCTATGCGACAATTTCATCATAAGCAAATACATAATTTGATAAGCAATTACGAATTCGAAAAGGCATTACATTAAGAGGCGATATTTCACTTTGCCTCGTTTCTACAGCAAGATGTGGGAATCCAGCCCACAATCGTCGTCGTTGGCGTAGCGGCAGATGCGTTTGACTGTAAACAACAGGTTGTGGGTTCGATTCCCACTCGAGGAAATGAAATATTTAATATTTTTAAATTTAAATATTTAATATTTACATTTCTTCGCTTTGATAACAAGGCACAGCGCGGCGTTGAGTTTCGCCACTAACATGCAGCAATGCCTCAAATTCGGCGGAAAGTGGCTCTATACTGCTGTATGAGGAATATACAAGCAAAAAATATAAAACTGTTATATCTTTTGCTATATAAAGACTAGATAATTTAATTATATTTCATATTATAAATAGATCAATATATCATTAAATATTAATAAGAATCTTTTTTTTTTGTTTATTTTCTGTAATGTTTATTCTATGTATTATATATAAATGATTTATGATTTACTTTTCTACAAAGCTAACTTAGTCTTTTATCATTATTTTAGTCTGTACAAATAATTTTATATTCTTATTTAACTACTACTACTCTCTTTTAATGAAAATTTAGAACAATTGTTAAGTGAACGTTACTAATTTGAAAACGTCACGATGGATATATAATAAGATTTTTTATACCTAAATTATTAGCCACAATCCTAAGTTATTCGTAGAACTGCTAAAGTTAAGTTGACGTATATAAAGTTAAAGTTAAGCTCAACTGTTCGGTTTCGTTAGGCAGTTTCTAAACCCACAAACTTCATTTGCAAGTGATAGATGAAACAATAGCACTTAGAGCTTAGATTTATCACATTTTTCATTCCATTTGAACAAGTTACAAAGAAATCTACATCGTTCTTATTAGCATATCTAAAGGTATTTTGTTAAATTAAAGAAAATTGCTCGTAATATTCACAAGAAAAATCGAAGCGGCAGACGACACAATCTCCTCATTGCATTGACTTCTTCTCAAAATAATTCCGTGTAGTATTTTTAAAGTGTTATTCCACACTTAGGAAAGAAAATTACTAAATTTAAAAACGTATAAAAATTTGGACGAAGCAGGATTTGAGCCTGCGCCTCTTGAAAACCGTTCAAGCGCTCTGACGAATGGCTTAGTGATCAGACGTTTTTAAATTTAGTATTCCGTGTAGTAGTTTTTATACTTATCGAGAAAAGACAGACAAATTCGACAGAAAGTGGGAAACGCAAGGTATCTTAACATTAGGTTAAATTAGCTTGCTTTGCCTACCCAGCCATTTTCGGGATACCGATAGCCCTGAACCAAAAACATGACAGACAGACACTGTGGAAGACTTTGTTTTAAATATTTTTAGATAGATTTTTTACAATACTATAAAATAAAAAAGATATTACGGATATTCAGAGATATATATAAGGAAAATACTACGTCAAGTATTTATAACAACCTTTATTTTCCATTTTATATAATGATAATTTATTATATTTATGAAATTAACTAACAAAACTCAATATTTATAGGTAATGGTTATTTTTATAATGCAGACTTTACAGACAAGTTTTACATATATGTGAATTATTACATACTTACATGGCTGGATTGAAACTTAAACAAGCTAATAGTATGTACATATATTGTATATTTAATTCTATTAATATGTTTGGTTGTTGCACTAATTTTGGATATAACTGACTAAAATAAAAAAAAAATATTGCATTGTTAAAATTTAGGTAAAAATTAAACTTTAAGCATATTATTTTTTTATTTATTAATATACAGCATTCTTCTTTTATAACGATGCCCAAAAAGTACTTGTAATTTAATGGCGCTCAGCGCTTTATCATAAATAAGTTCGAATAAATAAGAGGTCAACTTTGTGTTCTGCGAACTAATTTCACTTACATAATTAATTTTGTCATTAGATTTAGTTTTCTTAGTAATTCGAATAGATTGATTATCTTTAATAAAATATAACATTTAAATGACACTAATCGTTATATTTATATCGATAAGTGCTCAAAAGTTAAAATATGAAGTAGCGAGAATTAAATTAAGCCATTTTTATTGATTGACTAAAACCAGAACCAGAATTATTGCCCAAAAAAAAAACTAAAGAAAGAAGTGTATATCAAATTAAAAAATTGTTATATGATATTACCGTGACTACGGGGCTAGCTGCGCAAAGTTTCTTTTTGTCTTTAAAGTAAAATTACCTTTGTGATATATTTTAATAATTTGCAAATACATTTATCGGAAGCCGTTGTGGCCCAGTGAGACGTTTACAGTTTGATTGTTGGTTCGATTCCCACGCAGGGGGTTGAGGTATTTTAATTTCCCTGCTTCACCATCATAAGCGTTATTAGACTTTTCGAGCCACCTTGATATATGAGGATTCGGGATAAAAAAATAAATACTGTTAAGTATATATAATATTTTAATTAGATATTAAAGATAATAATTAAGCGTACATACCTACGTATAACTTTTCTTATATAAAGAGAAGAATGATACATGTCTATGAAGCTTTTGGTTTGGCCCAAGTCAATATTAATAAATAATTTATGTGTCTACATGTTTTTCTTTAATAATATAAGGGCTTACGTATTTTTAAAAGGACAGGTTAATGCCACAAATCATGTCACATTATGTGGTCAAAGGTATTTTTCATCATCAAGTAATACTATTGACAAAGCTTTCTTTACAAACTATCCACAACGGCTTATATTCTTTTTGTTCGTTCCACTTGAATTGTTGGTTTTACAGTTTGAAATTCATTTTCTAGTTCAAATGGGTTTTTCAAAAAATAAAACGCTCAGTCATTATTTGGAGATAAATTTCAATTTATTGAGAAGAAAAATAAGAATAACTACAGTAAAATAGTGATTAAATTTACAAAATAATGTGTACTTGATATATATATATATATATATATATATATATATATATATATATATATATATATATATAAAAATACTATATATAAAAAAAAAAACAAATACAAGTCGCACTCCCCTACCAGAGATAAGTTGACGTGTGCGGGAGTATATATTTTTTTTTTACACAATGATACATATCTATAAATATATACTTTTAATGTTTTTTTTTTCATAAAATATCTATAATTTTTTTATGTACCATAATTTTCACTTTCCTTTGTGCCAAAATTCATAACTATAGTACTACTAATTACTATATTATGTTATGATTACGCATCGAATTTTCTTCATCTAAATTCAGCAAAAATTATGCATAAGTGCTCATAACTTTTGATTACGTTGATTTAAAAGCTTGTTTTTATCTAAGCTGCAAGGGATCATAGACTTAATATACGAATATTTCCTACTCATTTAAGCTTGTTGCTCATGTGATCTCGAGTTAAAGAATATTAACAGAGGGAGCTGACAATAATGTGATCTTTTAAGGTACCGAACCCTAATAATTAAGGCTTATTTTGGGCCTCTTGGCGAAAATCCATTGTCCATGTCTAACTGTCTGATGGTATGGACTCGACCATCACTCTGGGCTCTTTCCCGGAGTGAGTATTTATTTTTTACATGTAAATTACTTTCATTTCTCTGCTCTATTAGGCAAGATACGACTTTGACTATCTTAGCACTATGCTTTTTCTACCTATCCTAGTTTACAGATTTAAGCTATAAAATCGATTGAAATTATATATAATCTAAAACTTTTGTATAATTTTTTGTATGCTTTACCTTGCACACAAAATGTTTTCAAACAATACTTGTTCAATAAACATTGTTCGTTAAACGAGAAAAAATATTCATATTTCTAACTATGAAAGCTCTGCATACAGCGTACGATATTACAGCTGTCAACAACGTTGAGCTTAAAGTGTATTGGAGATTGTGACGAAAATTTGCTATCCATTCACTTGGAATAATTGATGCTTTAACGCCAGAGTGACCACCGTAGGTCCTCGAACGTTGATTTAAATTCGTTGAACAAACTTATGAATATTTAGTTATCGGACTATGGGAATGCAATAAAAGACATATTTATATTAATAATAACATAATTATTATTAACGAACTTTATATAAATAATTGTATATGTATACGATTTCTTAACATATCCATATTCAATCATACAATAACAAGTGTACTTACTTTCATATAGAATAATTCTAGATTTATTTATAAGGTTTTTAATGCTAATACCATATGACAAAATTAACGACGTTCTAATTATACGCTCAGTCAAAAACATACCTACGTATGGCAGAAGAAAAATGAAAGAAAGATACCAATAAATGCAGAAGAGATGCCATCTCTTCGTAAAATATATGAATTCAATTTAAATAAGCGTAATAAGAGAAATCGAGTAATGAAAGGATGATAAAAAGATATATGACTCTAGAGTAGAATGACAGATATCGAGCATCCTTTGACAATACAAGTTCAAGTTTAGTTGATACCGCAGTGAAATTATTTTTTTTTCACATACTGATGCCTTTTGATAGCGAGAGAGGATTATATTTTTAAACCAGGATTTATTACAACTACTTTGGTATATCCTAAATCAATAACTACGATACCCTAATAATAGTTAGTGTAAATTAAAATATAAATTAAGATGTAAAAATAAAATTGCAAATGTTTGTTTAATAAAAACATTGTTCTGAGCAACGATTTAAAAGCAAAAAACAAAAAAATATTATATAAATAAACTCATTCAGTCATTATATTTATTTACTTTTTTTGTGGGTTTTACGAGTATGTCATTATTACTTATTATACAGGAGTGTAATAGTCTTTGTTTCGATAATTTATTAATTAAGCTTATTTAAATTTCATTATTATCAAAATGACTTGAAAGCTTTCCGTTATTTTAAAATTACCTTCTTCAGATGATAAAAAATTAAACGAATCCATATTTATTTAAAGTAAAATTAATTTTAATAAAAGTTTTAAAAAGCATACAAAATTCGAATTAACAATAAAATGAACTACAAAATAAGTCAATTTTATTACAAAGTTGTTTTAGAAAATGTATGGTTTGTAGATATATTTTTTTTTAATAAGAAATGTTTTCATAAGAATTCTGTAGAAATATTACAAGTATAGTTTTTTATCCGGTAACGGCCATAAAAATGAAGCTTGCGGCGGTTTTTGTTTTGAAGAATGTTCATAAGGACTGAGAGCTGCTGTGAAATATTCTATGTATTTTAGTATTTCCTTTCATGACTATTATATTGGATAGCTCGTATTATTCATTTCACACACTATTCTTCTATAAAAATTTATAAACGGGGTATTATTATATTGCATTTCTTGTTCTGAAATAAATTAATTTTGTAGTGCATTATTTTTACTTATAAAACCCTACTTATTTATATATATTATAGTTCATACTTTTTAAGCATTCAAGACTATATTATCTTTAAAATAAATAATTTAACGTAGATAATTATGCAACTCAAAATGGTTGAATTACTAAAATCTTTATTTAGAAAATATTTAAAAATGTTTTCTTTTTTAAGTATGAAATTACATTTTAATTATGTTTAGAATTATTGAAACTATATTGTAGCATACTTTTTTAGGATACAATAAAAATTTGACCGGATTTTTTTTTCATAAGTGTGGAATAAAACTTTAAATATGTAAAAAGATATAGTATAGCATGGAAATATTAATAATTATTTACTTTATAACTGTTTACATAAGCATGTATTTTAGATTTCTTCTTGGTTCATTAAAAGCGACGCTTACTAAGTTATACGAGTCTCCTACCAAAAATATATTAAGATAAAAAGTTACGTGAATTTTTCAGATAGGTTTTAACATAGGGACAAATTGTGACCTAAATGACGCTAAGAAATAAAGCTAAACTTACAGTGCCAAGTTTTCTTCTATTCACAATGCTAGTGACTTTTTTGCTACAGAGGGGATAAATTCATTTATTGGAATTTGGTTATGTATTTGCAAATTTGACCATTAAAAAAGTTACTTGTGTAAGGTTCATTAACTAAGATAGTGTGTAATTATTAATTATTAAATAATAAGTAATATACATATAATATTACATCATACATTATTGTTCAATATATTATAATTATATTTTAATTATATTTCGAGTA